>JASPKZ010005698.1:0-82500 GCA_030220185.1 Diploptera punctata
TAGCGTAATGATCACAGCTGAGGTTTTCGTACTAGCGCATTGCTTGGCGCAGATGTAAGCCCCTCTTAGAAACATCAATAATTCTTGAATGTCACATCTGGGCCTGAACGCTAAAATGTCAACATGTAACATTAGTGGAAATCCCCGAAGACTTTCAGAGATCTGTAGGGCTTGATTCAGTTCCGTTAATCTAAGCGCGATACTTACATTTTAATAACCCCCTAACTCACTGGCACTATCGAACCCGTAAGTTCATGACCGCGCGGACAAAAGCTCTCCATACATCCCTATCCTCAGCTAAATTTTTTCAATAATATCCTGTATAATTTACCTACTTCAAATAAAGTTTAATGCTATTCTTCCGCCTCATTCTTGGCCCACCTACCGGGCGCTTTCCCTTTGGTTTCTAAAAGAACTTTCCGTGCCACTCTATAATTCCCCATACATGTCCTGCCCATCGCAATTTATGAGACTGAATTGTTCCTATTAAATCTGGCCTCCCATAAAAATCATTTTTCTAAGAACTTTATTCTCAAATACTCAATCTTTCCTCCTCCTTTAAAGTAAGATTCATGTTTCACATCCATATAATAGAATAGGGAGAGTAACTGTTTTATATATTATCATTTTAATGTCATCATCATCAATTATTAAAATAGACAAATTGGCACTATAATTAAATAGGCTACAAAAAAAGGCGATACATAAAGAATTTCTTTTGGATTACTTACTTACTAGATTACACTATTTAATCTATCAGTATACTTACGTTAACATTTTATAGTACTTTAAATTTTTAAAATTTTAATTAAATTCTAGTTACGCTTGAGAAAAAAATTGAAGCCACCATGTCATACCTGATTATTCGTAAACAGTACAACCAGAATGTTTCATTAAATTTTGTTGAGTGTCCAGTTAGATAATACTTGTTTCATATGAGACAATTACATCTTAACATTAGGTGAGATTATGGGGACTATTTAACTCATGCCCCAAATGGGAGTCAATGACCAATCACGTTTCAATGATTTCTGTTTTACAACCAATCAGAGTCGTGTTTCACCAAATATTTATCAATATTAAATTTACCACATTAAAGAAAGCTCCTCCTTTTTAATGTTCTGAACAGGTCTGACCATTATTTTGCAGTGACTGACTCTATAAGAAATATGGCTACCAGATTGTATATATAGTGCATGGATGTCAACACATAGCGCTTGCAGGAGTTAATATAAAAACATTTGAAGCAATTGATTATACCACCAAAAAAAGAAACCACTGTTTGCACTTTCATAAATATATTTTTTCCCAGGTAATAATCCAGAAAAATATAATTGTTATATTTACATCATATGACATCATAAATGAATTAATATACAGTTTGATGTGTTTTATTTTTTCTCCACTAGAGATCATTCTTACAATATTGCGTTCCTTTGGCAATAAATAGTATGATCTGGTTAAAGTGACGAACAAAAGAAGCAAATGAAGCGTACCAATCGTTTCTCATTTGTTTTCAAACATCGCCGTTTACATTAAATATATAAATATTTTAAAATAACTATAGTTAAATAATGATTTGTGAGTAAACAGCTTAATTTTATTCGTTAAATAGTCTTAACAAATGCCTTGATTTCCAAATTATCTAGATAAATTCACTCCTCACTTCGTGAATCGTGAATTTATCGATAATTTGGAAATCACTCGTGGCATTACTTATGAAAATGAAATATACTGCATTACAGAAAGGTTCATTTCAACTGCAATAGAATTCTGGAGGACTAGTAAAATTTTTTTAATGTGTCTAAGTTAGCGGAAAGCAGAATTTTTTGAGAAAAAAAAAGATCCTTATAATCTAAAAAAAAATAAATTAGTAAATTTAAGTGTTAGTTATGATTTATGTAATATAATTATTACTGAACTGTGAGTATAATCCAGTGTCAAAATGAAATATGAGTGTGAAATTGATATAGATGGTTTTGGGTCTTGAATCCCTATTACAGTATTAAGAAATAATTAGGTTACCAAAAAATGTATATTTTACAAAATCTGAAAAATTGCCCGCAAATAAGCAATTTTGTAAGGGGATAAATTTTGAAAATATACGGTAGTCAATTAGATTTCAATAGGTTTACTTCATCCAAATCTTAATTAAAGTTTAGGTGCCTATTAATCTTTAACGTTGGAGCATTAGAATCAACTTTAAACAATTTTAATAATTGATAACTAATATACTTTTCTCTGAGGCCCTGGGGGGGGGGGTTCCTTCTCAGCAACTCCTCTAAAACCATGTAAATGTTTTCGGTTTATTTATACCCAGTATTTTAAAAACAATAATGTAATTGAGTAGTTTTAAGCAAAGACAAATTTAAACATAAGACATTTGCTTTGATTAATTTTCTAATTACTGTAACTTATCTCTTCTTGCATAAATTTTCTTTTTAAAACAAAACGTTTTCAATATTTTAAGAGGATTTTCTACTGGTTGATGGAAGAAAAGGCCACATTACGTTAACTCTGACATAATAAAAAACATTATTATTATTACTCTATTATTATCAATGCTATTATTACTATCATTAATATTATCACTATAATTATTATTGTTATATTAAGGCGCAGAAAAATCCGGTTAACATGTGTCTTAAAATTAATTATTTCTAATACTGTATACTGTATGGACAATTGTTTACCACCGTACTGGATTTGAATTACATAGTTTAGATCGCATGGAATACATCTTTAGGCAAAAATAAGTAAATGAGCCCATTAGAGCGATTTAAACCCCTGATATTAACAATATCCAACGAGGCTATCCTGAAGGGTAATATTTTGCGAATTCCGAATAAATGAAAATTGGTGTTTTTCTGATGAAAATATTTTTGAACAAAATTACATATCTTCACCTATCCTATCTATTAGACATCGAAAATGAACATGGAATATATATATATATATATATATATATATATATATATATATTATATTGCAGATTTTCGCGGATATAAGTATGAATAAGAAAGTTTTCTTGGGTTTTCCGCGTCTTGGATTCAAGTTCGGCCCCCTGGCCACTGACTCAAGAAAACTTTCTTATTCATATATATATATATATATATATATATGTGGCAGTGAAGACCGAGTTCTCGCGACATCTAGTAATAATGGAGAATATAATATATATATATATATATATATATATATATATATATATATGAGAAAGATAAGAGTTTGAATTGGATTCGCCTGGTGGTGTAATGGATAACACGCGGGGTACCAACCCAGAGATCCGGGTTCAAATCCCGTTGAGGCATTTAATTTTCTTATCGTGTCATATATATATATATATATATATATATATGTATATTCGTTAACGCTCTAGCGGCCGTAAGTTTATTTTACTGAAATCACACTTAGCATATAGCAATTAATTAAGAATAAGTAAGGTCGAGTTTGTTAACCAGCCGATTAGATGTAGCTCAACTGAAACGAAAAATTCAAAATCGCTCTAGCGGTCGCAATTTTCGATCCATCGCAACGAAACTCAGTGTACCCTATTAAAATAAACCGAGGAAGGTATTCTACAAAAATCAGCGAAATCCGAAAAATAGAAACCCGAAAATGAAAATATGACTCTAGCATCCTCCGTGTTTGGTTTGTTGCAATGTATATCATACAATTTAATTAACCCTGAAATTGGCGATGTATCCTATAAGATAATTCTTAAATTCATTAAATATTTTAATAAAGTAATGGAAAAATAAATAGGTAGATATTATTTAATGGGTGTCAAATTATACAGTAATATGCAAATAGGTAATAACTTCGATTATGCATGAATTGTTTTCAATGCAAACCAACACTTTTAAATGAGGTGGTAGCAGAAACTGAGTTTCTCCAAATTAAAGAAATTATATATATATATATATATATAAAGTTCACCGCTGTGGTCTCGAGGTAGCGTGCTGCCTTGTCACGCAGCGGGCCCGCGTTTGCCCCAGTCGGGCAGTTTTTCTGGGTGAGGTTTTTATCGGGGTTTTTCCTCACCTGTAAGACAAATGTCAGGAAAACTTTAAGGCCTAAAAGGTCCCCGAAATCATATGGCCATCATTATCATCATCATTATCCTTCACCGGTGTGGAAAGCAACGGGAAGCTACCACACCGTAGTTAAGCTGCAAGCATAGCATGAAAATGCTATGATTGCAGTGAAGCACCTGCCTTCGGGCAGAATTACTATGGATGGATATATATGTATATATATATATATAAAGTCAATTATTGTATAGCTGGCTTAACTGAGAGAAGAAGAGAGAAAGAGAGAAAGAGAGAGAGAGAGAAAGAGAGAGAGAGAGAAAGAGAGAGAGAGAGAAAGAGAATGAGATAGAGAGAGAAGAAAAAAGAGAAAGGAGAGCGAACGAGAGAAAGAGATAGAGAAGAGAGAAAGAGGAAAGAGAGAAAGAGAGAAAGAGAGAAAGAGAGAAAGAGAGAAAGAGAGAAAGAGAGAAAGAGAGAAAGAGAGAGAGAGAGAGAGAGAGAGAGAGAGAGAGAGAGAGAGAGATGGAGATACTAGGGCAGATCGTTGACCATTTTTAGTCCAGATACACAAGAAAGAACCTACCCTGTTGTCAGTTTTCCTCTCCCCTCTTTCCCCTACTAACATCTGGTGAAGAAATACCGAAAACACTGGAGCGAGTAAGAGAGGTGAGTACAGTTGTCTCATTCTACAAATTTCTCGTAAATTTAAACCAGAGAGATTATAGTAAAATGTGAACATAAATTCGACTTGCTGAGGAATTCGCAGTTTCTGCGTGACGGACTTTTTTCAGATTCATATTGCAGAATGTTTTGATGGAACATTTTTATACTTCTTAGGAAACTGGATATAGGAGATATGAAAACTCTGAGAACATAGGTCCTAGTGCAGAGCTTTGGAGGATTAGGTACTGAGTCTACGGGTTCCATAACCAATGAGTTTTAATTGTTGTTGTTATGTATTACTATACTATAGGCCTATGTTATGTTATAACTAGGGCTGAAAAAATATCGTTTTTAGGGGAGTAACTATTTTCTATACACATTGTTTACAAAATGTGTGTCTTAGTCGAGCGGAGAGTGTGTATGTTCGACTCTGCTCAGTAATAGACCTGTTTACGTGACGTGTGGTTGTATCAGAATGCCGAAACAAAAATTGTGCAAAGATGAGTCCATTCTTACATAAAGCGGACTGTACTAGAAGTCTGTCCCGAGTAGCGTGTGTCAACGTGTAGTTTGTAAACACAGCGGCGGTCCAAGAACGATGCACCTAGCCTGTACCCATACTTTTTTCAGCCCTAGTTACGACACACAAATATTTTTGTCTTTATCACTACTATATATAGACCTTCTATTTGTCGTTAGTTATGTTTTAAGTTCGTTTACTTAATGCTACTAGCCCAATTAAAACATGGGATGAGTTCCTACGTTTGGGAATTTTGCGAGAACGTTTTCATATTCCAAAGTACTACACAGAGATATTATTTATTACTTTTCCTAGTATAATCTGACCAACTGGCTGAAGAGGATAGGCAACCGAGGAATTTCGAAAAAATGTTTATTTTGAATAATATTTCGTGGAATGTACTTCCATGCTGTATCAGTTTTAATACTGTGGTCTCTTATAAACGAACAGGGCTATCGCTTCACACTAATGGTGTGTTTCACACAAACAAGTGAAAGTTACATTACAGTAATGTTGCAATGGTTCTAGGAACAAATTTACTTCATTAGTGGGAAACTACCGCTTATGGAATTGTGCTCTGCATTCATGTAAATACCATAATTTGAGGGATATCACACTTAACGAGATAAAAAAAAGACATTACATTTCATCGGAATATGGGTACATTTTTATTCATTTATGTGACCCCTGAGTCTTTGACAACAACAACAACAACAACAACAACAACAACAACAATAATAATAATAATAATAATAATAATAATAATAATAATAATAATAATAATAATAATAATAATAATAATAATAATAATAATAATAATAATAATAATAATAATAATAATAATAATAATAATAATAAATAATAATAATAATAATAATAATAATAATAATAATAGGCCCCTCTGTGTCGCAAGCTCTCTTTTCATCACTGGGGTATTGAGATCAAGTCTCTGTCATTACATGTGGATTTTGGGTTTCGTGGAGAACGAAACGGAGCTTGGGCAGGTTTTTCTCCCTTTTCTCCTGCTACAAATTTCATTACACCATTTCTCCATACTCATCCATTTCGTTTATCCACACCTGCGACGGTGCGTCAGGCGTGATCGGCCAGCATCCTTGTCGTTCACATATATGTATAAATATAGGACCCGATCCTGAGTTGGATATGAGTTGAGGATATCTATTATTATTATTATTATTATTATTAATATTAATAATAATAATAATATTATTATTATTATTATTATTATAACAAAAACGTATGTCGATGGAAATGGATTTCATAAGGAGAGCAGCAAGATGTTCAGAATTAGAAAAAATAAGAAATACTGTCACACGAGAAAAATGATATTAGATATTCAATAGTAGGCTACATAAGATATAATCAATTAAATTGGTATGGGCATGTACGACGAATGCAAGAAGAAAGGTTACCCAGAAAAACATAGGAATGGTGGAAGAAGGAAAGAAGACCTCGAAACTGGTGGATGCAAGAAATAAGAACTGGAATGAGAACAAGAGGACTGGAGGGCATGGAATGGATGGATAGAGAAGAGTGGAGAAAGAAAATAACATTTTAGGCCAGAAAGATGTGTAAACATTAAAAATTTGTATATAAATAATAATAATAATAATAATAATAATAATAATTATTATTATTATTTATTTAGCAGGTTTCACAATGTTTCACATCTTCCTGCGCCCAATTCATCTACTGTCATTTTCCTCCACATCTCTGTCATTCCAATCTCCATCGTCCAAAACTTTTTCCCTGATGCTGCTCAAAAAATCATCAATCCACGTTAGTTTTGTCCGTCCTCTTCTTCTTCTTCTACCAAGTGGCACACATTCTAATGTTCTTCTTGAGAATCTGTCTTCTGACATTCTTTTTACATGACCATACCATTTTAATTGTTTTTTTTTATGAAATCCACAACTGAAGTTTGAACATTCGTCTTTTGTTTAATTACACTGTTTCTTATTTTATCTCTTCTAGAAATTCCAGCTGAACACCTCCAAATTAATTAAAAAAACTAAAGTAAATTATTATTACTATTATTATTATTATTATTATTATATTATTATTATTATTATTATTATTATTATTATATGAAAATAGCCCATAAGGTCGAAAACAGTAATAGAAAATAACACTCTATCACAACTGTTAAATTTTAATTATCTAGGTTTGTGAATTGTCTTCTGGATATGGAACAAGAAATTATATAGACAATAAATTATCAAAATTTCAAATAATATGTGGCACCATTCATAGCACATTAAAAACATAAAATAAGGAAGGATACAAGATTGAAGTTCTACAAAACAATGTCGGTACCGGTACTTTTATACGGTAGTGAGCCCTGGGTAACAAATAAGAGGAGTTTGAATAGAATACAAAGTCCAGAAATGACCTTTCTAAGAAGGACCAAAGGATACCCAAAATTGGATCTCGTGAGAAATGAAGAAATACGAAGTGAATTAGAAATATAGGTATGTAGGAAGAGCTAGGAAGAGATGGATGTGATTTCGGAACAGGCAAATCGCCTAAAACTTGAAGTGACGATTATTATTATTATTATTATTATTATTATTATTAGGCTATTATTAATTCATTATTGTTTGCAGATGATCAAATAATTTTTGCAGGGGATGAAGATGATATGAGATTTATGATAAATAAACCAATCGAAGAATACACAAAACAGGGAGTGAATATAAATTTACAGAAAACAGAATATATGTGTTTGGGAAAGGATATGGATGGCCTCACTCGAAACAGGGAAAATAAAAAAAAAAACTGAAATTTTTAAATATCTTGGGCCAATAATTACATGTAAACATGTACAAGATGTGTATAAACTAAAATTGCAATGGCAAAAAACGCAACTAAGACATTACATGGAATAATTTGGAACAAAAATATTACAAAGGAAACTAAAATGAACATTTATAAGAGCATCATACAGAATATTTTGTCGTGTGGAAGTGAAACTTGGTCTTTGACGGAATTACAAAAGAATAAAATTAGAACAGTTACATTTGATTATCTTAGAAGAAACCTTAAAAAAACAAGACAGGATAAAATGAGAAATGAATTCCTTTGGACAGAAATGAATGTCACCACATCTGTTCTTAAGAGAATTGAAAATCAAACTCTTAAATGGTATGGTCAGATACAAAGAATGGAAAATGAAAGATGGCCAAAAATATATACCAATTTTCGCCCTCTGGAAGAAATAAACGCGGTAGACCAAGATGGAAATAGAAAACTTATGTCAGAACTATAATGGGTTATAGGAATTTGGAAGAAAGAGATTAGGATGATAGAAATAAATGGAAATTGAAGACGGCAAACCTATAAGTGGGGGGGAAGCCGAAGAAGAAGAATATTATTTATTTCTAAAACGGTTATATCAGTCCTATTTCGTATGCACAGTAAGTTCAGTATAATAAGCACAGGCAGTTTCCCTTGGGAAAATAAGTCATTGATAAGGAGATATAAAGCAAGAAAAATATAGCCGATTCTTGTTAGAAGAACACTACCTTTTTATAGCTGCCAGTATTCTCACCTACAATACATGTTATAAAGAAACTGTCGCGCCATACTGTAATAACTAGTACATTCTCTTCCTTATGCTTCTTGTGAGAAAGAATATGAATACAGGACCAACTCTTAAAGATGTACTGTGAGTCATTCCCAATATGAAAACCCCACTTGAACTCGCTCCCCTCATTCTATAGTAATTGTTACAGGGGATAAATCTCGAGGAAAGGGCGACTAAGGGCCGGTTGTACCAACTCAGTATAAGTTCTGAATACATGCTATCTCAAGTATTCAGCCAAAATTGCGTTGTACCACGACAGTATTGCACCTTAGCCGGAGCATAAACTCGGTAGACTTTCTACGGTCATTCGAAGCCGATTATTGTGAAATACTCGAGTTAACTTTCCAAAATGGCAGCCAGAAACATGTCTAGAAATTTATTTCTGGATTCTGATAGTGACGACGAAGTATTATACGATATGTTTCTAAAGACCCGGAAACTCAGACAAATCAGGGGAAGACCGGATCATATTGAAAATTACAATGATGAAGAATTTTTCGTCCGCTTTCGCCTTGATCTCATCAGACATCGATTAGAACATAAAACGAAAAGGTAAGATTTTAACATTTTTCGTTTGTATTTTATTATTTCCACAATCATTGTTTAATATTTGTAGGTGATTATTTAAACATTTTTATTTAAAAAGGTATGAGCATGAATTAGCATTAATACTCGTACTTGAACCTGTAGCTTCATTAGATAATACTGTATAATACAATGCATTTTATAATAGGGGTAGGAGTTTAAAAAATAATCTTCTATGAAAGTGTGCTTTTCAAAGTATAATTGCTTTTATTTTACACACTATAATTTAACAAAACATTGAAGTGCAAATTTTGAGGTTATATTATAATGCCATTAAATTAAAATCTTAATTACAACGTTGGTTATGCCATTGACTTTAAATAAAAAATGTGTATTATGTCGTGTGCCATAACCTTTTTTCTAAACTATCATAAAATTGATAAATTGTTATTATTATTATTATTATTATTATTATTATTATTATTATTATTAATCAGGATATTATCAGTAACATAACCATAATTTTTTCAACATTCTACAGAAAAATCTCAAGGAGACCAGTTCATCTTGAAGAAGGTATGGAAGATTGTTTCGTCTGGTTTCGCTTTTGAAACGAAGCAATTACGTTCAATGTGGATCTGATCATACATCGATTACAACAGAAAGGTAAAATATTTTATATTTAGTAAAAAAATTAATAAAAAATAGTCTTCTATCCAAGTGTAATTTCTTAGGCTATATGTTACATACCCACAAAAATGTAACAAAAGAACATTGAAGTGTTAATTTTGAGATTATATTACAGTGCCATAACCTTGAAACTTAAGTTACAGTAGTGATTATGGTATGAATGTTCAATATGCAAGGTTGATTATGTTGTACTACCATGGACCTCTAAACTTATACTTAATTTCCAACTTTTCAAGCTGTTATTACATTGACACATTATTATTAAAATGCACTGGCTATTGTATGCCAAGAGACCACGTATACTTATTTTGGCTCAAGTTTCCATTAAGTGCAGTGAGAATTTTTCCTAAGCCCGAGACAGACACAACGCGCATGCGCCAACAAGGTTTTATTTTCAAATTATTTCCCACCATTTACAACAAATTTTACATTTTTTCTAACGATTACTTGAACACATTTTTCTATGATATTTAACTATATACGTAACATGAAGACGTGGCAACCATATTGATTTTAAGGAATATTCTATGCAACAACAGTGCAGCCAACATAGGTTATGTACTTCAGAATTTGAGAACTTACTATTTATTTTTGGGTGTTGCATTCTTTCACAGGTTAGAGTGCTTAAATTATGTTAGGTTAGCTTTTAGGTTGGTCTTTCATAAGTTAGAGTACTTAAATTGCATTACGTTAGCTTTTAGGTTTGTTAAATAGCATGTATAATGTTGGCTGCATCGCGATATTCCATAGAGTAAACTGCTTCGCGTTTGTCGTGCATGCGTGTGGTGTCTGCCTGGGACTTACGTACTCCTTCTGTCTTTACTAACTTTTGTACTTTTTTAAACATTTTCGCTTCCGACTTCACTCTGCTAATTAACTTCAAATTTGAATTCAAAATTTAAACTGGTGCTACTGTATTTTACAGGAACCAGGGGTTCTACCTATTAAGGAGGATCAAAATGGATTGCTCACCGCCAACACTTAAGTGATGGCCACACAGCTTTCCATCTATCTAACATTTTGCAACAATACTTATAACATTTTTTTTACAATTATTAAATATTTATCTCCATACACAATTATTTCTTTGAAGTATGCAGAATCATTGTGCACATGTGTGAACGCTAGAAGAACTTAACTAGATGGTGAAGATATCTGTGAAAATTGGAATGACCAACATTCAAAAGTATATTCTCAGAAAAAGATGTTCACTCAGTTCATTTTGTAGGTTCTGATGGGACAGGTTAGTGTATATCAGATTAGTATATGCTTCATTAAATAATATGCAAATAATTTATTTTAAGTTAGGAAGGAGAAAGTTGGTGTATATCCATTTCTAACAAATGTTTGGGGATGTATTGAAGTTTGGTCGCAGCTACATTCTTCCATCTAGTGTCAATTCTTTAAATTTTCTGTAGAACTTCTTTGTGATTCCATCTAGTGACAACTCTATAAACTTATGCTCATGCACATGTTTCACTGTAGGACACAAAAATTAAGGGAAGGTAAACTAAAGTTTTTCCGGCTCAACTGCACTTCTACAAGCACTTGATTTTCAGTTATATTGTAAACTATAGCTCTTCCTCTATATTTACTAACATTACTTAATATTTTAAACTTTTTCAAACAATTTTTATAACATTATTAGACAATTTTGAAGTATATATTTAAATATACAAATCACAATATTATGATACTGTTATTCAATATTGTAATGCTGCTATTTTCTCCACAGAGTATATTACCTAGTCTCTAATTTTTCTATTGCTGTTTTGGGTTATCGCTGGTTGGATCAATATGAGGGAGTGATAAGTGAGTGTACACCCATTTTTAATAAACGTTTGGTAATTTTAATATTATTAATATATTTTTTAAACATAGATTTGGAGATTTATTGCAAATATTGGTCATTTAAATTTCATTGCGACGGATAGTAACCGAGGATGATAATCGATATGTAGTTTGATTGTGGGTTATCGCTGGCTCTATAAACTCTGGCGCATGCGCACTGTTGTTCTATAGGACTTTGAAAATATTTCACGCTAGTTTAAGTGCAGTTTTTTCCATTTTTCCTACATAACAGTTGTGTGGATGCTCAAAGCTTATGAACTTACTCGATAGATGACGAGTATCTGTGCTATTGGAATAATCAATCTTCACAATAAGTTCCCAAGCATGCTTTTAAAGAAAGGAATAATTTATTATTTGATAATCTAATTTGGTGTACAATAACTTTTCCTTCTTAACCAAACAAAATAAAATAGTAGTTATATTGTGAAAGATTGTCATACAATAGCACAGTTAGTCTTGCCATATATTGACAAAACCTTTTGCATGCACATATACACTACAGCTCTGTAGAACTTAGAAGAAATGAGTGAGAGATTTTATATACATAGATAAATATATAAGAAATATAAAAAAAATGTTTTAAGAATCGTTACAAAATGTTAAAACAGTAGGAAATGTTAGTAGAAATGGAAAAAGTAAATAGTGTAACAGTGTCATATTAATGTTGTATGGTATAGCATAGTGGGTCATAAACTATAGTTCAGCCATCATAGATTTAAGCAACTTTCATTGTATATTTGATAAATGGTGACCTTTATTACAGCATAAGTCAGTTTTGGAGATTCTATGCCTCTAGTCCACCTGCATTAGTCACTGTTCAAACAGAATAGCCAACTTTGCCTTATGGTGCACTGCAAGTTTGCGTACACCAATTAGTTTATTAGATAATATGGCTTCCCATAAAGAAACCTCTAATTTAATTAAAAGCGAGTTAATAAGAAATGCCATAAATATAGCAACTTAACGTTTGTATGCAATTGCCCAAAATGTTGTATTTGTATAACATGTTCTGGTATGAACTGTGAAAACATTATATGAGAATTAGAGGTGAGTTGTAATCCAATACATCCATAATGAGAATAATGAAACTTGTTAATACAGTAATCATGAATAAAATAATGTGTACCAGTAACTGAAAGGGAATCAAATTACAATGCATAAAGTAATGTAACATATCAATTGTTGCTACACATTATGTTTTTCTTGGAACATTCTTTTTTTAATATAGCAGAAAATAAAAATTTTGCCCCTTAGCTTATGACGTCTGAGAAATTACAATGTTATTAAAGTAGTAGAATCCACTAAAAATATTATGCATTTGTTCTATAGTCTATATTTGATGGTGAATAAATATTAGTCACTTTTGATTATCTGATAAAATCATAAACATTCTTTTTTTTTTTTCTAGAAGGCTTGCTGGGATATTACATCGCTTCATTCCCGAATGTCACCGAAGACTTGGACTGCATGCACATAAAGACCAGTTCTCCAGGATAGTACAATACTGAGGAACATACAAGGAATAAAAGTGTATGATGTGCAGTTAAACATTTTAGATATTATTGTTTAGTTGTTTCTTCACTCACCTCATACTTCTTAACTCCCAAGCAGACTCGAGTTTCTTCACTTCATTTGTGATATTCTCAATGTTGTATTACATTCACAACTGATGTCCAATGGCCTCCTATCCTGCAGACTGACCTCCGCGCCATCTGATGGCTGACCGACGAACTTCCAAATCAATCCCCTCTCCTTATCACCGGGTATTTCAAAATTCATAGTTGTGTTTTTATTCTTGCATATATAATTTTTTTCCCAAATTGTGAGTTCCTTCGGTTTTTCCAATTGTTTAAGTAATTTTGTTTTGGTTTCTATTCTGTGTTTTTCTGACCAGGCATCTACAGCTATTGCAGATTTTTCTGTTTCTCCATTTTTAACATTTCTGAGGTGTTCCTTTAATCTTGTATTTAGATTCCTTTTTGTTTTTCCTATGTATATCTTTTCACAATCTTTACAATTAATTTGATAAATTCCCGATTTTTTTCAGTTTTGTTGGTTTTTAGAAAAGATTGAAGATCTAACACATGACTAGACAATATTTAACAATTGTGCATTGAAGACTCAGTTTGAAAAGGAGTAAATGTTCTTTAGTATAAATGGAGTAGAGAGTCAATCATAAGCATCATCATTACCAGTACTATGGTCCATAAGAGCCAGGATCCCCTGATATATACGTCCAATTTTGATTCCCCAACCCATATAAAGGTTTCTATTATTATTTTATAAACTGTACATAACCACTGATTTAATATATTATCTTGTATATCAGCAAATTAAGTTTTCACCAATGTAGACAGATTTTTTTGAAGCTGTAATAGTATTTTAAAATGCAATAGGAAGTATCATTAAGAAGTTTGTTTAATAATTAAGACATTTTGTCTGTACATTCTTACCTCTTATGGTTGTTTTTGTCAAATATATGTTTCAAGGCTTCTGAGCCCCATCGTCAGCAATTACAGACTGTAATCAGAAGCCTTGAAACATATGTTCAACAAATACAACCCAAAGAGGTAAGAATGTACAGACAAAATGTCTTAATTACTGTAATATGTTTTCTGCTGCTAATTTTCATTAAGTCTTTACAAAGCCTTTACTTGGATGGGAAAGGCCATTCAATTTTGCTCCAATGTAGGCTGAGATTATGTTACGAGCCTGAAATCTTCAGACTCGGAATCCATGACTCTAAGTTTCTCCCAGAAAACTTTTTGTTTTCTAGGATTCATCCATCCTAATAATATATCGACCCCCAGCCAGATTTTAACCCTTGACTCTTGGGACGAGCAACTTAATCCCCAGATCACAAGCCGGATATTGAGATATATACTATTTTATAATCGTTTTGTTAGAATCATATAAGCAGAATTCAGTAGTTTATGTTTTTCTCTTCAAGTTTTTTTAAGCTTTCTGTCACAAAAAAAAATAAGATGACTGCAAATTAAATTTCCTTGTGAGAAAATAAGTAAATATGTTCCAGGTAACTGCCATTAATAATATTCACAAATGCAATCCTAATAGGCAGGTTGTAATTCTATATATTAAATGTTTGTCTCATGATATTGGTCAAATTATGTGTAGTTTTACTGTACAGATAGAAATATTGTAAATGCATTATAAATTCTCACATGCCTGTGCTGCACCCTCCCTTCTAGCCACTATTATGCCATGACTTACTTGTTGTAGTCAGAAATCCAAAGATTCATTCTTTCACCTATAATGAATATCCATCTATAGTAATTCTGCCCGAAGGCAGGTCCTTCACTGCAATCATAGCATTTTCATGCTATGCTTGCAGCTTTACTAGGGAATTGTGTAGGTGTGGTAGCTTCCCGTTGCTTTCCACACCAGTGAAGGATGATGGTGATGATGATGGTAATGACAAGGATGATGATGATGGCTATATGATTTCGGGGACCGTTTGGACCTTAAAGTTTTTCCTGACATTTGTCTTACAGGTGAGGAAAAACCCCAATAAAAACCTCACCCAGAAAAACTGCCCCGACCGGGGATCGAACCCGGGCCCGCTGCGTGACAAGGCAGCACGCTACCTCGAGACCACAGCGGTGGACATAATGAATATAAATTATCTGAAATGTATTTATACATCTGCAAAGAAAGTGTTTATTTAAAGTTTTATTTGTAATATACACCACGGCTATGGTCTCGGGCTAGCATCACTGTTTTGTTTGCAGAGGGCCTGAGTTTGATCCCCAGTCATGACAGATTTCCTGGATGATGGTTTTATTGATGGTTTCTCTGAACCCGTACGACAAATGTTAGGAAACTTTAAGGCCTAAACAATCTGTGATCATCATATTTGCCAGGTTTAGTATGAATGTGAGTGAATTGTGCATCTTGTCTTAAATATTTGTGTTGTCTTGGGGCAGGTCCTGGATTGGAGGTCCTCAGTAACCATGTGTGATCCAAAGTCTCTCTCTCTCCCAACCTATAAGATATGAGGTTAAATTACAATAGAGAAGAGAAGATCTGTATAATATATGTGTGTGTTCCAAAGCCACCTGGTGCACCTTTCATGCTTTGGGTTTCATTATATTATGTAGAAAAATAGTTTAATGTGGTCTATTTTTATTTTACGTAGGTGATGTTTACTTTTATTGTGTATAATATAAGCATGTTGAATATCCATTGTATAATTTTTTATAATAAAGTAATGTATGAGTAATATATTTTTATTAAATGTACATAACTAGTACCAATAAATTACTCCTCAGAAGGTTGTCCCTAAAGAAAATCTGAAATCTACTGTCTTATGATTGGTTGTTTCACAAAGGACTACAGTTTCTATCAATAACAAATTTGTCAAAAATATGGTAGAAAATTTGAGATGATATAATTATGTTAAAAACATATAAACGTTCAAATTTGTTTTATCTGCATTATGTTAGTTCAAATTGTGAAAGAAATCAATCATAAAATACAAATGAAAAAACGTATAGTGGTGGTCTTTAAGTTGACCATCAAAAATTTACTTTAAAAGCAGTCTTCTAATAGGGGACATCTCCTCATCCTGAATACAATCTGGACCTTTACACCATAATTGGAAAATGTTAACATTCTTCTTCTTTATTAGGAATTTCTTTATAATACAGTAGTTTTTCTACAACCCATTGTAAATTTTACTCCTCCATAAATCCCTATTCTCTGCATCACACTCTGTTATCCTCTCGACACTATACTCCTATTATGCACTCCTTGAATTCACTTTCTTTTGATCTCCCTTTTCTTCTGTTGCCCTCCGCTTCAAGATTTAATATCATCATAGGATCCTGTCATCTGACATTCTCTTTGTGACCAAACCATTTCAGTCTTCTTCAATAACTGGTGGAATGTCTTTTTGAACATCCATTACTTCTGTGATTTTAGCATTTCTAATTTTGTCTCTTTTTGAATTTCTAGAAATCCTCCTCCAAAATTGCATCTGTCGCCTATAGTTTATGTGCTTGCTCTCTGCTTAATGCCCAATATAGTATAGGGATTTCCAGCCAACCTAGACTCTGCCTGTCACAAGCCAGGAGAAATGGGGAGTGATGGAGGAATAACACCTCTTTAAAAAACCAGGGTTCATTCTGGCCTGGATGATAGTACTTTGTGACAGCTCCTTGCTAGGATACGGCAACTGCTGCCTTGTAAGGATATGTTGGTTCGTCAAAGCCTAGAGGAAGGAAACCTTGAACAAAAATCATCTGGTCCTCCAGGTTGAGGATTATAACAATGGCCCAGCTCCCCATTTTATGGAAAAAAATTAACTATGCTAAAGAAATTGATGTGAAGAAAATATCAACATCTGAATATAATTTATTGCAAGCACATTAATACTACTGAGTTCAGGTAAGATAATTTATTTGAGCAGAGGTTGCTGTTACTAATTTAACTATCATTTAAATATGTACAAATTGAAGACTAAACTCATATATCAATAGCTATCATAGAAAGATTCTGAATTTACAAACCAAATGTCTTGCATAGTTGCCTAAATAGGAAAAAAAATGTTAATATTTTTATTCTCAATTGTTGTATTATTAGATTTCAATGGGATACAGGATTTAAATAACTACTATTCTACCCCTCTGGCACACAGTGACAAGAATATAGCCTTCATTAGGTTTATTACATAATATGAGCAAATACAGGCAGTAAGACATTTATAAACTTATCAAAAGCATCGGCGTTGGTTGGGAAGAGAGAGAGAGAGTCATCTTACAGAGGATCAGAATATATAGTCATAGGAATAATCCTTTCCAAGTAATTGTGATTGGTTTCAAAAAGTAGTTGTATGCAGAAATTTCACTATTTTATAATACAGTAAAGAGATCTCAACACAGAATGGACAAAAATTTAATAAAGCAACTTCATTTTGGAAAAAATGCAATAATACAAAAAAACATACTAACTTAAAATTAACAGAAATTCACACTGGGCTATTTTTATGCAGTTTATTTCTAGTGTGCCTACATGTAAAAAAGAAATTGAGATTCTTATAATTGGTCAATTTCCAACAAAATAGACATAGATTACATAGAAAAAAAATAACAAAATAACCAAATAGGTTTATATATAACATAAGACAATTTACTTGCCTTCAGTCATCTGATGACTATCTTAAATTAAAAATTCAGTTAATCAAAAAACAAATCTTGGTACTTATAATAGCTATTTATAGCTAGAGCGAGGAATTATATGAAGAAAATTATAAGAAAATATGAAATCATAAAGACAAAATATGAAAATTATGACACAAAAATATAATGAAGCTACTATTTTCTAAACTTTTTACATATATTTATATGCATAGACGCACTACGACTTATAAGTGTACATACAGCACAAACAGAACTTATTTATAGCACAAGAAATCAAAATGTTCACTGTATTTTGATTATAATTTTTCATTATTTTTGACCCAATATAAAATATCATATTCATGATCTGAAACAATTTTAATGGATCATACCATAGCGTAGTTGTATAAGGAAACGTGGTACAAACAGGGAAGTCGTGAGTTCGAGTCTTGATATGGTCAAGATTTTTAGCTGGACCAGACCTTCTGATGGCATTGTAGACCTGGGATCGACTCAGATCCTAATGGAAGTGAGTACTATATGCATGTTCTGGGCACAAATGTAGCCATCAGGCAGATCTGACAACCCGGCAGACATCTAGTGCCTTTTGTCTAGAAAGATGGAAAATTCAACATGCCACTACCCCAAAGGCCTCCCAAGACTGTAGTGGAATTATTTCATAAATCAAATCTGAGAGTTTATATATAATACAATTAATTAATGTATTGAATGATTTTTAATTATGAAATTTAAACATATGCAAGAAACAAAACATTGCAACCCAAACTAACAAGTTTCCATGAAATATAGCACTGACAAAGTTTAGAGTAGGTACCGGTATAGTTTGGGTTATTGCTATCTTTACATTGCATGAAGATATTAAATTCATGTAGATGCAAATGTAACAATAACATTAAATTGGACGATTTAGAATACAAGTAAACCATTCCAGTATGTCATATTTGGAGAGACAAGATGTTAAAAGTTATTAGTCCATAATTGAATCTAGGGATTGTTTCAGAACTCTTTGCAATTACAGTTACATTTAATATTGAACTATAAACATGGTGAAATGTAGTTAGAATTATTTTAACGTTAGTTTTTTTGTATATATGAAATAGGTCTTGCATATGTCTAGTCTTGGTCTAC
Organism: Diploptera punctata; assembly: GCA_030220185.1. Classification (NCBI taxonomy): domain Eukaryota; kingdom Metazoa; phylum Arthropoda; class Insecta; order Blattodea; family Blaberidae; genus Diploptera; species Diploptera punctata. The sequence continues at coordinate 19,177 of JASPKZ010005698.1, forward strand.
TTGTGCTATGAACAATCAAATTGTCAATTATTAATTTTGTTCATAACACATAGATAGGATTTTTTTTAAAATATTTTGTGATAGTAAACTATACAGCCTATCTGTCAGAATTGTTTTGCAGAATGAAAAATTATGCTCAACATCACATGATGTTATGGGAGGATACTCGTATCATGCTATATTTGATACTTTGATGTAAGTGAGAAAAATGCTGGCCTAACCTACATCAACGTTACTAATTTCACAAAGCACTGCTTCAAGTTTCTTACATTTCAATTCTGTAATCTGTTCACAGAGTAAAGACTGTCCTCAGGTAGCAAGAACGAACTGACAGCTACCTGACTACAGAAAATTCCAATATTGTTATTCTACTTATTCATTTAGGCTCATGATCTTGTTCTGGGGGACAAAAAACTCCATCGAACTTGACACTCTGTGACTCATCATCCAATTATTTGCTTTTATAAAGATACTGATAAATTTTCACTTGTCTACCACATTACATTGTCAAAAATTACACAAATACATTCATTTCAAAAATATTTTAATGAATTCCTAGAACTTTTATTGAAAAAAAAATATCGGAATTTGAAAGTTGAAAAATATGGAGGAGTATGAAATTTTCACTAAAATATGAACATTTTGTTAAAATATTATGAAATATGAAGTTTTTTGTTGGTCTTATTTGATTCTGCATATCATAAAATGTAAAGATACTTAACCTCAGCGCTCTCTGACAAATAGTTTAAAACATGAAATTTTATAAAATTCCTCTCTCTATTTATAACAAATATGAGAAAGTTTGAATTTCATATAATTAAACATCGCATTACTTTTTAAATTTTGGTGTGTGCGTGTATTATACCGTACATATATTTCACAAAACTATTACTACGTGTAGGCCTAATTACATTGAATTGTTATAATATTAAACAAACTTCAAAGAAATAAAAATAATATTAAAATGAATAGCACGAAAATGGAAACCAACCCAATTTATTTAAGACTTTTTAAATTTTGGTGTGTGCGTGAATTATACCGTACATATATTTCACAAAACTATTACTACGTGTAGGCCTAATTACATTGAATTGTTATAATATTAAACAAACTTCAAAGAAATAAAAATAATATTAAAATGAATAACACGAAAATGGAAACTAACCCAATTTATTTAAAACTACGTACATATACACTAATTTATAATATTGAAAATAAACTATAATATAGTATAAAGTTAATTATATCAGAATTGAAAACATTGATGTAGTATGGATAAATAATGAAAGCAGACGAATTTTTGCTATGGGAAATAAGAAAACATAAGAAAGATGATGCGCGGATACCCAATTCAGCCAACATAATACGGAGGGAAATTGGAATTCATTACCAACATAACTGAAAAGTTAAGTTAAAACCGGTATACGCAACTGGCGGTTAAAAGCAGGTGGTACAACGCATATTGACGTTGTACTCCTGCTAGCCTTAAGCGTCAGATGACTAACTTGGGAGTTAACCTGAAGTTCGTACAACCGGCCCTAAAAGAATTCTCACACAATTCTCCAATCTAATCGATAATTTTCATATGCTCGTAAAACTAAATATTTACGGAGAACGAAACTTAAGCGATTTATCATCATCATCATCGTCCTTTCAAGTATTAGGCCCAGTGGCCCGTTACGGTCTCCCGCCATCTCCGAAAAGGTCGATTCACAGATCTTCTGCCTCGAGGAATGTAGTGAAGAATTTGTTTTGGTATTCTGTGACAATCCATGCGCTGAATATGGGCTAGCCAATTGTTTCTATATTCTTGGAGGTATTCAGATATAGGTACGATGTTTAACTCTCTGGCTATTGTTGAATTTCTTTGGTGGTCTAGAAGGCTATAACCTGCAGTTCGTAGCTGTGGCTGTAATATGACGATCATCCTGAGTTCTGATGGTCCAAGCTTCACTGCCATAACAGATTATGGGTCTAGCGAGAATTTTATAGATTTTCATTCTTGTGTGTCTCTGCACTTTTATATCAATGGTTATTTGAAAAATATATAGGCCTACAGGGCTATTCAGAAAGAGGGAACAGACTTCAAACATTTATCTCTTCCAAACTACAAAAAATAGAAACACAATTCCAAACTTCCTAGAAAGAGAAAAGTTTGAAGTTCCAATCATGGCCGCATTGAAGTTGCGATCATAGTTGCATTGGCGCTGTTAGTTACAAGAGGAGGAACAGAAGATCAACTTCATCGCCGGTGGCCTCCCAGGTCACTAGATCTAAGCCCGTGTAATTTTTATCTGTGGGGTTACGTAAAAGGTCGTGCTTTTATCCCTCTATGCCTTACACTCTTGGAAATCTGCGACATTGAATTGTTGAAGCTGTGAATTCGATAACTAGAGACCAGCTAATTCGTGTGTGGCAAGAAATGAGCCACCGTTTTGGTATATGTCGTGTAACACATGATGCTCATATTCTTCTTCTTCCTTTCATGTGATAGACCTAGTGGTCTGTTACGGTCTCAATCCAACGTTTGAAGTGTCTGCCCAAAGATCTCTTGCCTGGTGGCTGGTAATTTAAGATTTGACGTGGCATTCTTGTTCTGCTCATTCTTCTTACGTGAGATTTCCAGTTGTTTCTGTACTTTTGTACATATTCCATGACTGATTCTCTTTGTAATTCTTTGAGAATCTCAGAATTCCTTTTATGATCTGTTCTTGAGTAACCTGCAGTACGTATGATGCTCATATTGAATGCATAAAATAGTGTAATTTGAAATTTTCTGTTTCCAGGAACGTTAAAATTGTGTTTAAATTCATGTAGTTTGGAAGAAATAAATGTTTGAAGTCTGTTCCTTCTTTTTGAATACCCGTATACAACTCTAATTACATAAAATGCCGTAATTTATAAATTAATCTAATTTATCAGTGCAAGCTTATATTAAGAAATTAAATTTGTCTAAGAAAATGGAGGAGCACTGAATAGCAAATAACACAAATATAGTATATCCTCATGTTCAGGTATTATTAACCATTCAAAGGAAATACAACAATGAGAAAACTGTTAACCTAAACCGGGATTTGAAATCAAGATTTGTAGATTTGTAGATTTACACGCTGGCGCACAAAACAATTGTGCTACTTAGCCAATCCAGAAAAAGACCAAATCTCTTTCTACTTCAAATTTCAGTTATACCCCATTAGTTAACGTCTATACACATTACAACAGGGTCGCTTGTATTAAGAAGGTTGGGAAGTGGTTTTTACAGAAGCGAGGAAATTATTAAAACCGAACGATAGTGATCGGTGTTTTATTGTTTCAGCTTTTCATTCGTTGCAATGATTTTGATTAAATAACACGTATCTTCTGTACTTTGTTCCCAATTTATAATGCCGAGTAAATGGAAATAAAATTAGTTCCGAGGCTGAAAAAAGTAGACTTGCCGCTTGAAGTAAAAATAGAAATGCTTGACCGTTTACGCGTTGGCGAGTCGTTTGCATCAATATCACCCTGTTTCAATGTTAATGAATCAACTGAACGATTCATCAAGAAATCCGAAGACAAAAATAAGGAATTCTATCGCTGAATTTACAGATAAACATCAATCTGAATTGAAAGACCTTATAAAAGCAACAAAATGGGGAAACAAATACTAAGTTCCTTAAGCCCTTGCCTAAGCCTGACAATAATAATTAATATAATTTGTCCAAAAAATGTCATTAATTGATTTTATTATGATACTTTTTATTTTATTTGGGAACCTTGGAACGTATCCCCTATATACAAATACAAATTACCATTCCATATTCGCGGTTTCAGTATTTGCGGCATATTTACCGAACATATCCCTCGCGAATAAGGAGTTTTTACTGTATATATATATATATATATATATATATATATATATATATATATATATATACATATTTAGGCATAGTTTTTTTTAGTTATATTAACTAGGTATTGCAAGCGAACACCAAGCGTACATACATTAATTTCAATATTACATTTAAATTTTTAATATTTAATTAAAATCATAACTATATGAGGATAACACAATCTACTTAATACACAATACTTGGAATATTGGGTAGTAACCAATATTAAACATACTGTAATCTTATTTATCCAAATGTTCATTTTATGTGCCCATATAAATTTCAATAAGATTGAATAAATAATATTTTCTATAATGGAATTTTTAAACTGTTTCTGTCCTTAAATGGGGAAAAATGTGTTTCTAAGTATACTTTATCAAAAAATGATTAATCCATAAGTCTGAAATGTTTCCTTCGCATATAACCTTTAATTGCAAGATGAAAAAGGGATATCCTCATATCACTAGTTTTTTCTGAAATATTTAAATAAAGGCAAACTAAATAAGGTACAAATTGTGTGATGATCTGTTGAAGGTAATTGCAATATAATACCGGCATTTTCCATATAATATCAGCTGAAATCATGTAACAGTTGAAATTTTTAAGCCCCAAACTCAGTAAATATGATACAATTTAGGTTCTACCGGTACGGTGAAAAAAAGTGATTACCAGGGCCCGAATTTTGATTACCTAAAAATGCCATGAGAATACAATGTTATAAAAAGTGTTACATTTGTAACATACACAAACAAGATAGGCTTAATTGAATATCTGTCTTCCATCAGTTTATTTTTGCACAAAAGTACAAAACCAGACTCGAATATAAATTTTAGTTGTATAACAATATACCAGCTCTAAAAAATGCCACTTCTACTACTTAGTGTCAAGCTCAGTGACAATAAACCCATCCTCCACTTTCTAAACAATGCAATTTTTTCAAGAATGCTCCCAAGAAGCAAACAAGTAACTAGTCAGTTCGTTAATCGAATGAAACTTGTTATATTTTAATGCTAGTATAATCGGTTCAGTCATTTAGTGTACAGACGGCATCTAAGGCAACTATTTCCCTCTGGTTTAAAAAAAAATGCTATGCTTCTTACACGCTTTATATTAGCTTGACCTGTATCTATCTATCTATCTATCTATCTATCTATCTATCTATCTATCTATCTATCTATCTACCTACCTATCTACCTATCTATCTATCTATCTACCTACCTATCTATCTATCTACCTACCTATCTATCTATGTAACGGAATCTTTCAACGCGATTTTCACCCACTTAAAATCATCGGATCGACTTGAAACTTTGTATACTTGTAGAGGACCCGTGACAATACAATAATTTCATGTTTATTTTCTAAAATCCTGGCCATAATCATCAGAAAATCAAAAAAAGCGTTTTTGTATCAATGTAACGGAATCTTTCAACGCGATTTTCACCCACTTAGAAACATTGGATTGACTTGAAACTTTGTGTACTTGTAGAGGACCCGTGACAATACAATAATTTCATATTTATTTTCTAAAATCCTGGCCATAATCATCAGAAAATCAAAAAAAGTGTTTTTGTATCAATGTAACGGAATCTTTCAACGTGATCTTCACCCACTTAGAAACATTGGATAGACTTGAAACTTTGTATACTTGTAGAGGATCCGTGACAATACAATAATTTCATGTTTATTTTCTAAAATCCTGGTCATAATCATCAGAAAATCAAAAAACGTGTTTTTGTATCAATGTAACGGAATCTTTCAACGCGATTTTCACCCACTTAGAAACATTGGATCGACTTGAAACTTTGAATACGTGTAGAGAACCCGTGACAATACAATAATTTCATATTTTGTTTCTAAAATCCTGGCCAGAATCATCCGAAAATCAAAAAAATTAAAACTGGTATAATAGGTTGCGGACTTGTCGACTTTTTAGTCAATCTTTGTAAGAGCTCAGTTGGTAGAGCAGTGAACTCTTAGTGGTATATAATTTCAGTAATCCATACGTCGCTGGTTCAAATCCGGCTGGGAGGGTTTTTTTATAGAAGAGTATTACTTTTAGCTCATACTACAATAGCATCGAATTTAAAGATATTTACATTTTTATCTTATTCTGTAAAATATTAAAACTAAAAAATAAAAAATAAATAATAGTTTTAAAAAACTAAAAGAACACGCTTTATTAGAAAACTAAAAAATGACAAATAATTTTAATTTCCAATACGCTTGGGATAAAAATAAAGTGGTCAACAAAAAAATCATCTCCAACACATATAGAATAAAACTAGAGTTATCAACAAAAAGAAAATAATTTTACCATCAAAAGCGTGGGGTGCTCTATATCAATTAATATATTTGATAATAAACAGATATTGGTAAAAGTAAGCTCTCTAAGAAGAAATTGTAAAAATCATAAAAATCACCCCACGCTTTTGATGGTAAAATTATTTTCTTTTTGTTGATAACTCTAGTTTTATTCTATATGTGTTGGAGATGATTTTTTTGTTGACCACTTTATTTTATCCCAAGCGTATTGGAAATTAAAATTATTTGTCATTTTTTAGTTTTCTAATAAAGCGTGTTCTTTTAGTTTTTTAAAACAATTATTTATGTATGCTATGCTTTGTAGCTTTACTAAGGAAGTAGAGGTGTGGTAGCTTCCCGTTGCTTTCAACAGCGGTGAGGGATGATGATGATAATGATAAGGATGATGATGATGATGATGATGATGGCCGGATGAGTTTCGGGGACCGTTGGGCCCTAAACTTTCCTGACATTTGTCTTACAGGTGAGGAAAAACATAAAAAAAACCTCACCCAGGAGCCTGTTCCGACCGGGAATCGAACCCGGGCTCGCTGCGTGACAAGGCAGCATGCTACCTCGAGACTACAGCGGTAGACTTGGCATATCAAAATTCGGTTTCTGGTGATGACTGATTATCATGTAGGACGAAAGTATCCTGAAAATGATATGAAAATGATGCAGTTAGCAACATTCTGTGAATTGGACGCCTCTGGGAATGATGTCACACAATGCGGCAGTTTTTGCGCATTAATTACAAACACAATTAGTACTGCATTTATGTTCAGCAACAAGCTGCAAGAAAAATTTAAAATACGTTATAAGCTATTCTGCTACAAAACCAAGTAAATACTTGGAACATCAAACAGAGCACAATTGTACCACAAATATTAAATTTATTAGTCCACCGCTGTGGTCTCGAGGTAGCGTGCTGCCTTGTTACGCAGTGGCCCCGTGTTCGATCCCCGATCGGGACATTTTCTGGGTGAGGTTTTTATCGGGGTTTTTCCTCATCTCTAAAACAAACGTCAGGAAAACTTTAAGGCCCAAACGGTCCCCGAAATAATATGGCCATCGCAATCATCATCATTCATATTCATCTTAGATTAAGCTTAGGATTAGGGACTCTCCTGGCGCACCAGTATCATCATCATCATCATCATCATCACCCATCATATCATCGGGGCAACGTAACCCCGCCTTCCATGCGCTCCATCCTCAGAAATGGGTTACAAGAACGCCATGCCAGGAGAGAACACTAGGAATGTTGAAAGATAATCTGGGACATTTTACAATAAAAAACTATATTCCTCACAACAAATACAATCCAAGAATACCAACAAATACTATCCACTGAATGTTTTGAATGTACAATAATATCAACGGATGTAAAAATGCATAATTTCCTAGATGTACGAAACAATACGAAAAGCTGCTAATAATTGTTCTAACTCTCCTTATTACAATTAAGTAAATTTCTGTTACATTTTACCAAAATACGATGCGAGGTTGGGAAGTGGTTTTTACAGAAGCGAGAAAAATGTTTAAAAACCGAGCGATAGAGAGGTTATTAATTTCCCAGATTCTGTAAAACACTTCACAAACGTGGGTTGTACATTATTTTTTTGCGCGATGGTGTTTTCAAAATAATAAATAATAGTACAATAATAGCATCTTTGTTGGAAATATTTGCGTTCATTATATACAACTGACTAACGTTAACAGTGTGTGCAATGTTTATTAGTTGAAACTACAGGAGGCCGTGAGACCAATTAGTGATAAAATTGCGCAAGTCCGTTTTTATTGTTTCAAATAAAGTTCCGTTCATTTAAAATGCAGTGATTTGTTTCGTATAATGTATCTTAACACTATCTTTTGGATATTTTTTGTATATACATTGTATGTAGTATACATAGAGGGCAGTGGTTTTACATCCCACACGCGTTTTGTAATATGTAATATTACAGTATAGTTATTTTATTACAGTATAGTTTTTTAGGTTGGCAACCCCGAAATGTAGGAAGTTAAACTTTCAATAATTGCTCGACATTGCTGTAAGTACGACAAAATGCACTATTGCGCAAAAAAGTAATTACAATAACTGCATTCATGCTTTAACGTTTCTATCATAAGAAAGTTCAGTAGAATTTGCCCACAAGACTGCTCCGGTAGGCCTACGCAGGGGCGGCTATTCAGGGGAAGTAGGTGAAGAGCCACTTCATCTTAATTTTACCAGAATTTTAAAGTTTATTTTCCTTATCACGAATGTTGGTTTTAGTAGAAACATATTTCTGTGTTATAGTTCTAGGTGGAACTCATCCTTGCGACACAGAGCGCCCGCACCATGTGGTGTCATTCTGGCCTACGGCCAGCGCTGAAGTGAAGGATTTTTACTTCCAGCTTGCTCAACTTCTGTGGGCGAAGCTTACCTCGCTGGTCGCCGTGGCAACTGTGGACTACGTAACCCTGCAGGTAACCCTGCTGATGTCTATTGTAACAAAATACCACAAGTGAAGTAGCGAGAGAAATATATGCTTTGTGGTTTTGTGTATGAAATTATCTCGTATTCAGCTATTGTTGTGATGGTTTAAATATAAATCCTGTTTATGGTGTATTGTGTGTTTTATTGGAAATACCCTTTTCACGTTGGAAAGATGAAGATAAATAGGAAGTTTTAAGTTGTGGGCGTCCTATTGAAATCTCTATAAATATATGGTACAAAAGAAGTTAAACATTCAGGTAAACGCTACAATTTTAGTTTCAAACGATCATGATTAAATGAATTTCCATGGCTGGCTCCTCTCAAAGTCTACAAAAATTATTTGTTGGCCTTTTTAGCAATAAATTCAATTTCTGAATAGAGAAAACTTCTACTGCAGTTAACGAAGACATATCCATTCCATGAAATTATCACCGACAAGTGTGCACCCTTAAAGGACCGAAGGATCGATTTCATATTTATAAGAAATAGATGAGTTTAATAATAATTAATGTAAGCATGTGTACAAATAACTTTTCTTACTTGCTATTCATTTAACTTCAAAGTCAAGAATCGCCATTGCTGCTATGAGCACATTGAAATATAAGACGCTTTATCTACTTTTATTTTTTATAATGCCCACAATAGAATATATTCATCAGAATTAACTGTAATGGCGCCAATATGTGAACCGTATGTTCACATCCAGGATTCGTGTGGCAGTTTTAAATTACCAGCCATATGTAGATCTTGGGTGGGCGATTTTATTTTTTGACGTAAGAGAATTTTTAGGAATATAAGATGGAATGAAGAAGATGATGTCTACCGATTAATTTACAAGTTGATTATTTAAAACCGGCAAGTCAGATTCTAAATTTCATTTCTATAGGCCTCGTTATTTTTGGTAAATTGAAATTATAATATATTAGCACTTCAAGGGAAAACAAATGTTTATTCGCAAAAACGATTAAGAGAACTGTTAGGAAAAAAAAACACGAATACACGATAAAAGACAATTCAATCTTCGCTACGGATATCTTTTTCTATTTAAAAAAGTTGCCGCCTCTATAGTGTAAAACTAACGCGTATGACTAATATTCCGTAAGATTCCCGGATAGGTCTATAGTACAAAATGTTTCTTTCGATGTAGGTTTGGAACGAAATGCGCTAAGTCTCCAGAGAACAAATTATATTAGCTTTTCAAGTGAGAAGTAGCGAAATTCGGTAAAGAAAAACTAAGGTATGAAGTATTGCACTACGTGACTCGCTGTACTAGAGAGTGATAACCGCTTCAGTACAACACATTTTCTGAATAATCTAATCTCATGATTAGCGTCTATATCAAATTTCAAAGTTAGGTAATTTATCCTTTGAATACCAAATGCAGTGGCTCAATTTACCTGACTATTTAACTCATGCCCCAAATGGGAGTCAATGACCAATCACATTTCAATGATTTTTTATTTACAACCTATCACAGTCGTGTTTCGCCTAGAATTTGCCAACTAAAGTTTGTCATAATAAAGAAAGCACCTCCCTTTTTAACATTCTGAATAGGTCATAGCATTATTTTGCAGTGACTGACTCTCTAAGAAATACAGCTACCAGACTGTAGGCCTATATATAGCGGATGAATATCAACACATAGCGCATGCGGGAGTTAATATAAAAATATTTGTAGCAATTGATTATATCACAAAAAAAACACTGTTTGCACTTTCTTAAATGTATTTTTTCCCAGGTAATAACATTCCAGAAAAATAATAATTGTCATATTTACATCATAGGACGTCAGAATGAATTAATATACATTTTGATGTGTTTCATTTTTTCTCCACTGGAGTGCATTCTTACAATATCGTACAATATTGCGTTCCTATGGCAATAAATAATATGATTTGGTTGCAGTGATGAACAAAAGAAGCAAATGAAGCGTACCTATCGTTTCTCGTTTGTTTTCAAACATCGCCGTTTATATTAAATATATAAATATTTTAAAATAACTGTATTTAAATAATGATTTGTGAGTAAACAGCTTAATTTTATTCGTTAAATAGTCCTAACAAATGCCACTCTTGATTTACAAATTCTCTAGATAAATTCACTCCTCACTTCGTGAGCCGTGAATTTATCGATAATTTCGAAATCTCTCGTGACATTACTTATGATAACTACCATAAACATTATTTTTACCAGTTTGTTAATTTCTTAATAATATGTTTAGTTTCTACGATGGTAAGTGATCGCCATGAAGTGTTTAAACAAACTTTAAAATTTGGAAAATTTAAAATATAAAAAATCCATATTACTTTGCACGAAAAGAGTTGTTATCGAAGAAAACAAAACTATTGATATGAAAAGATTAACACAGATATGAAACTTTGTTTTATAAAAATCATAACTTGCGCTTTAATCATGCATTAAAATGTTGACGTGCCAGTAGACAATTGCACTAGGCTGTATTATATTCTTGATAACACGAGTGACGAGTTCCTCTGATAGCGGAAATGACTTGACGAAGAATCAGCACACTGCTGCATTCTGCCAAATTGAATTGCATAATGCTGCTCATTTCATAATTGAAGCGACTTGCAACTGACATTTAACTTGGAGCAATTTTAAGGGGGGTAGAATTTAAGTTGGAATATATCTGACTTGCAGTTATCAATAATTGCATTTTTAGGCTGAACTGTAGGGAAGGTAACATAACAACTAAATAGCCAAGTTTATATTAAATTCTTATTTATAAACGATTTAACAAGTAAATTCAAATCGCGTATATCCAGTAGGCTACGACTGTTTTATGCAGATCGTTGATTTAATGTTAATATTATGAAACAGTGATGACAATGATATAAACCAATAAAGTAATTTAATTCCTTCTCCCAACTCGTGCTCGACACATGGCCGGATTGAAGGATGAGATGTGATGAAGACCCTTACATTGTAGGTCTGTTAATAACAACCTGACGTACAATTATAGGAGAAGATGAATGAAATGAAACGACATGAATAAGATGAATGTGGAGAAATAGAGGAACGAAATTTATGGCAGGGAAAACGGGAGAAATCCCGAGAAAAACCTTCCCAGACTACATTTCATCCACCACGAAACCCATATCGAGTGATCGATAGCAAAAGCTGTAAATTTATCATGATGACAGGACTGCCCTAAAATTTCTTACATATGATGATCATTATATGTTAAACATTTCACAATCAATGGACCGGCTGAGGTGAGCTGATCTGACCATCTATTTTTTCTATTTCAATATATTGTGGAAGGAGATTGTAATACCAGATTCAACATTTATACGAATCAAATGGCGGACAAGCAGAGTTTTCCCCTATTTCGAAAAAGTTATAAACGAAATTTAGATATTAAATATGTGGCTAACAGTAAGGGATTTTTAACACATACTAAATGCTTCTCGTTGATTCAACGTGATAAAATAAATTTATGAACATGTAATTGAATTAAGCTAATGTTAAAACCAAAATGGAAATAATAAAAAATAACTATGATGCTTTTAAAATCAGTAGTCAAACATTTAATTCTAGAATTACATATTTAAATATTCAGACCTATATGTAATTTTTCGAATGTTAAACTTTAAGAATGAAGTAACACTATGTTGATTTAATTACAACAAAATCTAAAATAGCTAACAAGTTTTTATAACTGAGGCGGTCATAGGACAAGGGGTACAAAGTGACATTTAAAAAAATGAGTTAAGTGCAGAAATGATTAGCTAATATGACAAACTGTTTGGTGCCCAAGAGATATGTATACGTTTTATAGGTTCTGACATATAGTGGAGTCTTAGAAAACCACTCAGAGAAACAGCTCTTCTACTTGGAGGACAAGGGGTACGTCTGTAGTTGTACTCCTTGGCTTCCAACAGCTAGGTGGACTCAAGCTGAGAGCGATTATTTTTTAATGTTACTAACACATTTTACGTGAAGATTATTATTGTATTATTAGTGTTTAATACAGTGCTGATGATTCTTCGAGGTTTATTGATTTATCAAATATTATTGTGTCTGAATCAGAATGTGATGCACATGAACGTAACCTCAGCCTTCATGGTAAGTAAAATATTTTTACTAATTTATTTATATTTTCACAATTGTATATTATAAAAAAATACATTTTAGCAATACATTTTGAGATAATTTGAAATTATTAACAATCTAAAGATATAATAAGATTTAGATCTACAGGAGTTGCAATCTAATAATGTTTATAACAAAGGTATGTATTTTTTTTAATATGAAGATTAATCATTGGTGTTTTTGTTTTCTTGTCAGATTCCAATGAAGATGGCATTGAAGAACCCGGCATTACAGGACCTACAGAAGAAGAAGAAGAAGATGCTCCAGAATTGCACGTTGGCAGAAAGAGGATTATTAAACCAGAAAATTGAATAAAAATAAAGCAAAAAGAGGATAGGAATGAAGGCAAAGAGTAGGGCTTATACACACAGGAAGGGAAACATTCATGTGGAGAAGCGTGATTCCATGATTGCAGGTTTAAATGCAATGAACTTTAAGACTGATTTTGTCAATCTTTTTGTAATATGTAACTCTTTAGATAAGTATATACGTATTTAAAGTCATAGTAACTTAGGTATGAATCTACTTTTCTTGGATAATTTATTTCAAAATATTGCTTTGAGGACTAGGGGTCAAATGACTCTTAATTCAAAGAAAAGTTATAATATGGGGTAATGTTTATATTGAATATGTTCATATTTTGCGGATAAATGGACTCATATATAAGGAACATAAACACAATTTATGAGACCTGTTTGATATTTCTGGATTTTTATATTCTTTAAACTTAGTTTTCTCCAAACTAACTTTTTGTCACTTGTACCCCTTGTCCTCTGACCGCCTCAATTGTATTGCGTTATAATCTAAAAGAAATATGGTTCTATTTTAGACTATTTTTGTTATAATTGGCCTTTTTAGTCTCTATAAAATTAGCATAGATTCAGCCCTTGATGGGTCATTCAATACCAAACCAACCAGCCAGTAAGCTTAACCTTCTCAGATCTAAATTTCTAAATTAGTATACTTTTTAGAAAAAATGTATGTTATTAGGTTTTGATGGCAATAATTTTTAAAATCTGAAGAAGAAAAAACATGTTTTTTCTTATGTACTAACAGTTTTTAATCTTAAATAACCTAGACTATAGGCCTATTCGTTCCTACATTATTATTTTATGCCTCATTTTAAAAGCAATTTCATAAGGATTAATTTGACTTGTCACTTGACTATCCACCCATCCATAGTAATTCTGCTCGAAGGCAGGTCCTTCACTGCAATCATAGCATTTCCATGCTATGCTTGCAGCTTTACTAGGAAATTGCAGGTGTGGTAGCTTCCCGTTGTTTTCCACACCGGCGAAGGAAGATGATGATGATAATGATAAGGATGATGATGATGATAGCCATATGATTTCGGGGACCGTTTGGGCCTTAAAGTTTTCCTGACATGTCTTACAGGTGAGGAAAAACCCCAATAAAAACCTCACCCAGAAAAACTACCCCGACCGAGGATCGAACCCTGGCCCGCTGCGTGAGAAGGCTGCACGCTAGCTCGAGACCACAGCTGTGGACCACTTGACTATATTTAATAATATTAAGCTGATAAATAAAACTAACTGGACTTCCACCAGACATTCCCATTCAATGACATTTGTTCTTAAATCGACAATGCATACTCTGCGATCTTCATATAAACAATTTATTGTTTACCTCTATATCTAGATGAACAATAATAATAATAATAATAATAATAATAATAATAATAATAATAATAATAATAATAATAATATGCCGATCGAATATACTAAGACGGTATTAAGATTTATTTAGAATGTCCAGGTTGAAATTAAGGTGCCGACCAACCTAAGTATTTTTTTCCTCAGTCGTTCAGGCATTTGTGGGTGAGTATTTTTTAGGAATCGTTAAACAATAATTAATCAGAGATCTACACAATACTCATGGAACTGACATCTGAAATTCACTGCATATTAGATTACAGGCAAAGAATCTTCAAGCAATGTGCCCTTATATGTTGAACCATTTATAACTTAGGTTGAGATGATACATAAATAACAATAATAATAATAATAATAATAATAATAATAATAATAATAATAATAATAATAATAATAATAATAATAATAATAATAATAATAATAATAACTTATGGATCGATAAGTATGCACTAGGTTCATTTGACTTAGGATTTTTCTTGATAAAAAATTAACGTGTTTGTTCAGATGATAAATCAGAATATTCCATGATCCACCGATTTCACCCTGCAATGCCATCTTCTTAGATTTTGTATTTTAATATGAACGACTGAATTCTGTAACAAACTACATAGATATTCTCCTTGTCTATGTAGACCTATTATGAAGATTTAAACGCAGCACATGACCTCATAAATCTGGTGACTCATCAATTAGTTGAGGTGTGTAACAGAACGTCCTAGTGTTTCCCACATTCCTGTTAAGTTTTACACATTTTAAAGCATAAGTAAACAATGAGGAAATATGTGAGTAGAACAAAATACTTTTCTATTATCACTAAGACAAAAATATTTAAGCGAGTAAGTAGGGGGATTATAATTTATAGCATTATTAAAAAGTATACATGCAGTCAGAATGTAAAAAACGTTTCTTCACTAGTGTATTAAAATTAGATTTAGCCTATTAAAATAGTCAGTACGTTTAGAGATCAGATGGGATCCCAGCAGAACTGATAACATCATGAGAAGAAAAATGTATAGTCAAGATGCGTCAGTTGCTCAATCTGATTTCGGAAAAAGAGGCTCTTCGAAATGAATACAAATAATGAGTTATCGTACCAATTTATAAGAAAGGAGATAAAACAGATTGCAACAACTATAGGGACACCTCATTACTTTCAACTTCGTACAAAATTCTAACAAATTTATTTTAAGCAGATTTACTCCTTATATTGATAACATAATAGCAGATCCTCAATGTGAATTTAGAAACAGATCTACAACAGATCATATTTTTAGTAAAAGACAGATTTTAGAAAATAAATGGGGATATAATGGTATTGTGCATCATCTACACGTAGACTTAAAAAAGGCATACAATTTAATTAAAAATAGTAACCTGCTGGAGTTCGGAATTCCTAAAAAGTTAGTTAGACTTATACGAATGTGTCTAAATGGCACAAAGAGTAGGGTGCGTGTAGGCAAACAGTTTTCGGACACTTTTGAAATCTAGAATGGGTTGAAGCAAGGAGATGCACTATCTCCTTTACTATTTAATTTTGTACTAGAGCATGCCGTTAAATCTTTAGAGAATAAGGAAGGCTTACAACTCAATGGTATTAATAAGCTCTTAGTTTATGCTGATGATGTAGTATTATTGGCCGATAGCGAGGAGATACTAAAGGACAACACGCACACATTATTGAGTAACACTAAGAAATTAGGACTGGAAGTAAATATCAATAAAACTAAATATATGGTCACACGTAGAAATTCATTATATAATGGAAATGGGCAGCTAATGACAAATGAGGGGAAATTTGAAGAAGTGGCTGAATTCTAATACCTAGGAACAATAACCACAAATAGAAATGAGATGCACAAAGAAATTAAACATAGGCTCAATTCTGTAAATGCGTGCTATTATGCACTGTAGAGACTTTTGATGTCCCAACTCCTTTCAAAAAACGTTAAACTGAAAATATATGAAACTATTATTCTACCAGTTATATTATATGGATGCGAAACATGGACTCTTACTTTAAGAGAGGAAATGAGATTACGAGTTTTTGAGAATAAAGTTCTTAGGAAAATTTTTGGACCAAAGAGAGATGAATGGAGAAGATTACATAACAATGAACTACATGGTCTTTATAGGAAGCCAGATATAATAAGAACAGTTAAGTCTCCTAGACTGCGATGGGCAGGACATGTTGGGCGTATGGGGAATGAAAGACGTGCATGGAAGCTTCTTGTAGGGAAGCCAGGGGGAAAACGCCCAGTTGTTAGACCAAGAATGAGGTGAGAGAACAACATTATCTATGATTTGAGAGAAATAGATTATACAGGGAATAATTGGAAAGCATTAGCTCAGGATAGGGATGCATGGAGAGCTTATGTCCGCGCGGCCATGAACCTACGGGTTCGATAGTGCCAGTAAGTAAGTAAGTAAGTAAGTAAGTAAGTAAGTAAGTAAGTAAGTAAGTAGTAAATAAGTAAATAAGTAAGTAAGAATAAGTAGCGGGTCCAAATTGAGAAAAGTAGCTATAACGATTGGGGGACTCGATGTGCTCATCACATGTCGCCACTATACTGGCTAGATGAACGTCCACCTGTGATTAACACAAGTGGATATGAAGGGAGCAGCTGGTTGGTAGGTCAAGGTCTTCAAGATCTTTCGCGCCGTGGAGTTAAGTTAAATTATTTTATAAGGATTATATTTTGGAAATAATTGCAATAATCTGTTGTCAACAAAATCGGTTAATTTTAGATTAGGGACATTCCTTTTTTATTGTTTTTCTCCTTTATGATTAATAAAATTTATTTTACAAAATTGTACACAATGCTCTATTTTTTATCATTTTTTTTAATCTCAAGGTATACGGCAAACGATCCAGGGAAGACACGAAAAAGATGGATTAACCAAATAAAGAAAAATTTTCAAGAAATGGGATATAAATGGGGAGAACTGAAAGAAAAAAACCTTCCAAACGACATGATTGTTGTTTTGCTGTTTGGTTGTTGGAACGGGCACGGAAGAGATGGTTGAATTTTTTTATAGACCGTAACAGTCCTTTCGGGACAAACTAACTAACTCACTGGCGATATCGAACCCATAGGTTCAAAACCGCGCGGACATAAGCGCTCCATACATCCCTATCCTGAGCTAGTGTTTTCCAATCATTCTCTGTATAATCTACTTCCCTCAAATTATAATTAATGTTATTCTCCCACCTCATTCTTGGTCTACCAACTGGGCGTTTTTCCCTCTGATTTTCCTACAAAAAGTTTCCATGCACGTCTTTCATTCCCCATTCGTGCCACTTGTCCTGTCCACCGCAGTCTACGAGATTTAACTGTTCTTATTATATCTGGCTTCCTATAAAGACCACGTACTTCACTGTTATGTAGTCTTCTCCATTCGCCTGTCAGTTTATCTCTCTTTGGTCCAAACATTTACTTAATAACTGTATTCTCAAATACTCGTAATGCCCTTTCCTCCCTTAAAGTAAGAGTCTATGTTTCGCATCCGTATAATATAACTGGTAGAATAATAGTTATATATATTTTCAGTTTAATGTTTCCCAGGACTACAACATGGAAAAAAAATGTTCTTACGTACTGGGTCTACATGACTTAAGTTGCTAAAATTAAGCGATTCGAATATGTTCGAGATATTTTGGCTTACAGTCCATCATTCTCCTTAACTTTCGTACGTAACACAGACATTTATTTTTGGGGTCCCTTGTTAGATAAAAATGAGAGAGAGAAAGAGAAAGAGAGAGAGAGAGAGAGAGAAAGAGAGAAAGAGAGAGAGAGACGAAGAGAAGAGAGAATAGACGAGAGAGAGAGAAGAGAGATAGAACTATAGAGGAGAATAGAGAGATACCAGAGAAATAGATAGGACCGGAAAGAGACAAATCAGTAGCGAAGAACGCCCTCGCTCCCCTCTCCCTCTCCCTAGATACAGCTCTCCCCCTCCCCATCGCTCCCTCTCCCTCTCTCTCTCTCTCTCCCTCTCTCTCCCTCGTCGTCCCTCCGCTCCCTCTTCTCATCTCCTCTCTCTCTCTCTCTCCTCTCTCTCTCTCTTTCTTTTCCGTTTTTTTTTGTGTGTCGGCGAGAATTGCTGTGTCGGTGAGCCTGTATGCCGGTGAGTCAGTTTCTCTATGGGACATGTGTCTGTATGCCTGTGTGTGCGTGCGCCGGCACAAGTCTCGAACGGCTGGAGTAATTTCAACCAAATTTGGTACACAATAAATTATGAACTGAGAACGTGGCGGTAAGCGGTAAAATATCCCTATCACCCCTAGAAGAGTAAGAGGATGGTTGAGGAATTATCTATGTATGTTTCAGTATAATTCTAGTACACCTGGAATAATCTTAACCAAACTCCGTTTGCATTTAACTTACAATATACAAAACATTCCATGGGGGTAAGAGACCCCTTTAGCACACCTAAGAGGAGCGAGAAAGGATGAAATAAAAAATCTATAAAACGACAAATTTTAGTGTCGAATTCATAGCCCAAATGTTAGGCCCGATGACATTTAAACCCAAATTTCATCGGTAACATCCCTAGAGGCGTGAGGGGTGAAAACTAAAATAAAAAAGAAAAAGATCAAGATTAGTGTCGAATCCATATTTTGGGGTATCTAAACTGATTGGTGGTGGTCGAGATAGTATTTGAGACCAAGTTTGACACTAGCACACCAATGAGGTTTGAGAAGGGGTGAAAAATAAGAAGTTGCTGAGGTTAGTGTCAAAGTTTTCGGGATCGCTAAGCTGATTAGTGAAAGTCCTGATGCTATTTAAGGTCAAGTTTGACCCTTCAACCCTTAAGGGGTTGGGGCACGCCGTAGCGTAGTGGTTAAGGCACTGAGCTACAAACCGGAGGGTCGAGGGTTCAAGTCCCGTTGGGGTCAGGATTTTTAAACTGACCCAAACCCTCTGGCGGCACTATGGCCCTGGGGTCGACTCAGCCTCTAATGGAAATGAGTACCAGACGCCTGTTCTGGGGGTAAAGGCGGCCGTCACGCAGGGCTGACAACCCGGCTGACATAAAGTGCCGATTGTCTAGAAAAAGTGGGAGCCTTAACCTCCTACTACCCCAAGGGCCTCCGGGCCTGTTGTGGGAACACTTTACTTACCCTTAAGGGGTTAGAAGGGGTGGAAAATAAATTTCCAATTTAAGCTCAAGTTTGACCTTTTCAATACTTAAAGGGTTAGGAGTGGAAAATGTACAAAATGACTGAGATTAGTGTCGAAAGCATGGTTTTCGAGATCGGTTATTTGATTGGTAACATGTTCGATGATGTTTAGGTCCATGTTTGACCTCTAGCACTCCTAAGGAAGAGGGTGTTAGGAAGATTAAAAAAATATTATTTATAAATTGACCGATAATACTGTTGCACCTATAGTTTTTGGGGTCACTAAGCTGATTGGTGGCAAGATGACTGAAATAAATAAATACCGGAAGAAAGCCGGGCAATCGGCAAAGTCTAGTGTATAAATAACATATAAACCTCCACTTGTACGGTCGGCGCATGAAAGCACTTAGAGAATGAAATCAATTGGAAATATATCGTGCCAAAAACTTAACCCATTCGCTTCAGGTTTAAATGCTTAATGCATTTCTCCAGAAACCGGATTTAAGTTACCGTAAATTATATTGCCTATTTTCAAACATTCAAAACAAACAAAAGGTAACGGTACTTGAGATCACAATAAGGGTAAAGGCCAAACACATTCCTCTACTATTCATAAATGTTAACAAAATATTACCCTGCCAACAACACAACATATTGCAAGATATATATAACAGCAGAGTTAAGCGAGTGTACCTCGTCTTCTGAGTTAAAGGCCATTTAACTCGTCTTCTGAGGCGAATTGGTTAAGTCTGGAGGACAATACTAACAAACGCTGGTCTCATCCGATTGGGATTTTCAGGTGGCATTAACCAAAATTAATGGGGTTCAAGGATAATGTCCTATGATTCAGTATTTCGAAAAAGTCCGTCACGCAGGAACTGCATAACGTAAGCGAATTTCTCAGTAAGTTGAATTGTTTATGGCCTCATTTTGCTGGTTTATGGAAGATATATTTCTTTTGATAAATTCGGAAAACTACTTTTTGATACTAGTATATTTATAAGTGTCGTACTACAGAGAAAACAAATCATGCATAATCCTAAATTATTACATAGGCCTATTTGCATATTGGTGTATAATTGGAAACAAAATAATATCAATTTTTCATTATTTTATTTGAAATATGAAATAAATTAAGCTATTTATCTTATAGACTACATTGCAAATTTAAGGGTTAGTTAAAATTCTATGGCATATATTGCGACGAACTTGGCGGTTGATAGAGTATTTTTTTTTTACTTCGGGTTTCAGGTAAACCGCCACCTTCTAATGGTCGGAATTCATTATTTTTTAGAGAATATTTTCCTTGGTTTATTTTAATAGTAATTGTTGAGTTTCTGTGTGAAACATGAAAATTGGGACAGCTAAGGTGATTTTTAAATTTTCGTTCCAAATGATCTCCTACACCTAATGGCCCGATCTTGCTAGTTAACGAAGTCGACCTTCCGTTTTTTTAATTAACTGCTTCATGCCAAGTTTGGTTCGATGAAACAAATATTGCATCCGCTAGAGAGTTAACGGGCACATACATTTTGGTCATGGTCATTTTCGGTGACTACTTGATGGCATGGGTGAAAATCTGTAAAAATTGTTTAAAATATCTTCATGAAAACAACCTTAACAGCTTCATACCTTCGGAATTCCCTAAAGCGCCCACTTTGATTCCCGTTAGCAATGAAGGAGTTACTATATTCTGAAAAATATAAAAATGCAGCGATTCCTTAATGAATACAAAATAGAATGCTGCCCTCATTATTCTACTAACGAAATACTCATTTTTTTAAAAACATTGCCTGAGAAAACACATTAACTTAATAGTTGATAATTGGATTGCATAACTGCAGGTGTCCTGGTCTAGTGGTTCCAAGCTCACTCAGTATTTCGTGCTTATATGCTCAGTTTTTCTTAGAACGTTTCATTTTCATTCATAGACACATCAAATTCTTATATCACATCGACACTAGATTTTTTATACATATGCGTGTGTGTGTTTTAAGAAGTCCACAGATATATTACAGTAATATTAATTTGATAATTGATAATTAAATGGGTCATAGCAGCTATTATATTCCGTTCCAGCATTTACTATTGAGTATATGAAAACTGTGAAAAACTTCGTAGATTCGATCCAGCTAGACTTTCAAACCGGTGACCTTCCCAATACAAATAAAGTCCCTGGGTTTAAATTATACACCTATTTATACTTGAATCTCATACTCGAAATAGATGTTTTGATATTGTTTATCTTTTTAATGTCAAGATTATCCAATGTAATTAAGGAGCCTTTAAATGAAAAATAATAAAGAAAAGTAATTTTAAAAATGTGTGTGTTTAATCCTCGTGGATTATATTTAAATTTGAATTTTATGCGAAAAATTACTAAGATTGGTAATAATGAAATTACTGAAGTAATGGAATTCCAACCAGAATTCTGCCTTGACTGAAGAAAAAAAAATCCCAGTCGGTTGCTTCTTCTTGGGATCTGAACCTACGACATTTATATCTCGTGAGATAAATGTTTCATGTTTTGTAACATTCTATAACAAATGATTTATTTATATATCTTAAACCATTAATAACGTTAAAATTGATTTGTTTACAGTAGTTCCATTTGTAATTTTTAATGATTTGCCCCATGCGCTAGAGTAGCTATAGGCTCATTCAATAATGCTGTATAATCTAAATTTAAAAGAAAACGTTTATATGCAACTGTCAGAAAAATGCTAGTAGGCCTAAGTAATGTCTATAAAAGTCCAGGCATGACATTACACATGGAATCACCATTTAAAAATAACTCCATTTCTAAGGGAAGTGTAACAGTCAAAGTTGCGAGATAGAATTACTGAAATGTTAGCATAGGATAATCCACCCAACAATGATTACTGCCCTACATTAGCAACTTGAGGGGAGAAGAACAGGGAGTGACTAAATAAATAGTACGTAGTGATCTGCTACCCCGATCAATAATATCACCACTTGAGACTGGAGCTACTCCCAAATGGTTCTCATCTCTATCCTTCACTCTTTAATCACTTCCCAAAATTTTAAATGTATATTTACTTTTCATTTTATAATAATTTTAACGTATATTCTAGAAAAGGTTTTTATCAAATTATAACATATGATTTGTTCAACAATATGCTCAGAAGAAAATTATTGAAGAAAATAATTGTTGGAAACTAAATTAAATCCCATTGTTATGAAAAATGTACAGTGATAAAATGTATTAACGAATTCATCCACCGAGCAATTAAAATAAATAATAAACGTAATAGATATACAATACTTATGGTTTGGGTGTAAATTACATAGAAATCACTCACACATGCTCCTGACACACATATATCACATACATGCAGTCACTTCGGGGTATCACTCACTAGGATGATTCACTACAATAATCACACACACAGATAAAAAAATCACTGAATCTGGAGAAAGTGTTTTTCTGCCGCTATTCTGACAGCTGTGTACCAAATACTGGAAGCAGAACGTCTGACTCTAGAGAGTGGAGCTGCGCGCCATCTTCCATCGCCATTCTCAATCAACGTTTTCCCCCACCACGCGCTCACATCATCTGGTTATTGACTGACCGCACTTCCATAGAGTTTACAACCCATGGACCGGTGTATTGGGAACTATTAAATAGTAATTTCAATGCAGTTATCGACACTGCTTTAATAAATAGCGGTTTAATTGCTTTACTAATAAATATTCAAGAACAAATCATTCTGAAATTGTTATTAGGTAATAAATTACATACCCATGATTGGTATGAAATTGTTAATGTGTAGGTTGTGGCATAATAGCTAGCATGTCTGGCTGATATCCCAGGGGTTCTGGATTTACCACAGACATTCTTCCTTTGTGAATAGGGTCTGAAATGTGGTTCACTCACCTTCGTGAGGACAACTAAATATCTACCGTATTTGATACAGAAAATAGCGAAATTCGATCAAGAAAACTGAAATTCAGAATGAGGGAACCGTATCATGCTGTGTTACTTACACTAATCATTTCCAGGTGACAGCAACCAGTTCAGACGGCCTTGAATGTCGTCGTACCAAAGATTTTGGATTTGTTGGTATATAGAATGTTGGCAGGTTTTAGAAAGAGATGGGCCTACAGCAGTTATAATCATGACATTGCAACAAGTCATCTGACTAAATCCCCAAGTCATTTTGATTTTGAGTAGTCTGTAAACCTATTCGGCTTCCTTTTATAAACCTGAGAGAAAACTACTGCACGTTTATAATGCTAAATACATCATTCGTTCTTCTTGTAAGCCCATGTTTCCCTTAACAGAGATTTAGGCGCTCTCCCCCTATAGGGAAGAATTTGAACCATACTAATTAAGTTACACTTGTTTTCGTATAGGTGTCACTTGAGTGGTCCGTGTTCAGCGTTCCGCCTCATACTGACATCTAGGAAACCAAGCTAGTACTAGGACAGGAAAATTCGGTAAATTTTGCTTAGAGGCCTTTTCATTCAGGCTTAAGGATCTTTTACGAGCCTGAAAATCTTCAGACTCGGGAGCCACGGCTTATGGTCCCTTCCGGAGGACTTGCTCCTTGGATTTTTCCATCCTAAAAAATCCATCGACCCCGGCCGGGTTTCAACCCGCATAACCACTAGTCCACCGCGGCCGTAATTTAAAAAAAATGTGGACATTATTCGTTCCGTAATTTTTAAAAAAATGTGAAAACACTTTGAAATTTACAACCTTTTATTTTAAAAAGTCGCGGTAATCTGTACCTTCTAATCTATTAATAAAGAAATTGCAAACTTTCACTAAACTGTCAACTGTGTTAATCGCTAATATTACAAGATGGACATTTATTCAGAGAAGCAGTTTATCTCTAATTCTTTTTACACGCTTTATATTAGCTTGACCTGTATCTATCTATCTATGTAACGGAATCTTTCAACGCGATTTTTACCCACTTAAAATCATCGGATCGACTTGAAACTTTGTATACTTGTAGAGGGCCCGAAACAATACAATAATTTCATATTTATTAACATTTATTTAGACCAGGCTCTTAATTTATGGTATAAAAATGTTCTGAAATGAGTATTCGTTTGGAGGAAAAATACTACATTCATTATTGTTTGCAGATCAAATAATTTTTGCAGGGATGAAGATGATATGAGATATATGATAAATAAACTAATGGAAGAATATACAAAATGGGGACTGGATATAAATTAACAGTAAACAGAATATATGGGTTTGGAAAAGGATGTGAAACTGGGAAATAAAAAAAAAAGTGAATTTTTTAAATATCTTGTGTCAATTAATTACATGTTTAGGTACACCCTTCGGCAAAAAAAAAAGAGTAATCTCTTGAACACACATTTCTTCTAAGTCATACTCGGCACAGCGCTGGGTTCAAACTAGGAAACTAGTCATAATTGTGCAGTCCCTGAGCTACTGTGTTATGTGGCATGAACTGAAGACTCTTCTACGTGTCCCGATAGCTCGGCGGTAAAGCACGCGGTCACTGTTTCTGTTAATGAAGATCGCAGGTTCGCGTCTTCAATTACGCAGTTTTTTTCGTGATATTTGTATTAAAACGTTTTATGAATTAAATACATTTTATTTCGACATTTGAATTAATCTATACTTTTTAAGTTCATATTTTTTTTATACCGTTGAGGTTATAACAATGTTAAATTATATATTTTTACACGCTTTATATTAGCTTGACCTGTATCTGTCTATGTAATGAACCTGTATCTATGTAACGGAATCTTTGAACACGATTTTCATCCACTTAAAAACATTGCGACTTGAAACTTTGTATACTTGTAAAGGACCCATGACAATACATTAATTCCATAGTTTTTTTTTCTAAAATCCTGGCCAGAATCATCGGAAAATGGAAAAAATTAAAAACCTGTATAATAGGTTGCGGACTGATCGACTTTTTAGTCAATCGTTGTAAGAGCTCAGTTAGTAGAGCGGTGGACTGTAGTGGTATATAATTTCAGCAATCAATAGGTCGCTGGTTCAAATCCGGGCCGGAGGTTTTTTCAGAAAAGTATTAAGCAATTAAATTTTCATGGGATTCCGGTTTATGACAATGAAACTAAAAATTAAAAAAAATAACAGTTTTAAAACTGAAACAGCACGCTTTATTAGATAACCAAACTAAAAAATAAAAAAATAAATAATAGTTCTTCTTCTACTTCACTTCCTGTTTTAGGCAAGATTTGCCTGTTCCGTCTTCACTAATAGATCTAAGACCATCTCTTCCGAGGACGTCCGACATCTCTTCTTCCTCTTGGAAAATAATGGAAGATTTTATTTGGTAATCTTCTTTCTTCCATTCTTTCTACATGTTCTTTCCACTGTATCTTGTTGTTAAATATCTTTTCTTTTATGGAGTAGATCTGCAGTTCTTCACGGATATCCTCGTTTCTTATCTGGTCCATTCTAGTGCAGCCTTTTACTCTTCTTAAAAATTTCATCTCGGCTGCTTGGATTTTACTTTCTTGTTTGGTAGTGGTAATCCAAGATTCACTCCCATACAAAAGGACAGGGACAGCCATTGTTTTATAAAATTTTAATTTTGTTTGTTTATGGGCTTTATTATTCAATGTTCTATTTATTGTACCACAAATAGCTTGAAACTGATGTGTTTTGTGTTCAATATCTTTATCATACCCATAGCTGATGTCACATCCTAAATATTTAAAGTGGGATACTTGTTCAATAATTTCGTCTCTAATTACTATTTTTGCACGCAGAGTATTTCTTCCACAAAATGCCATTACTTTTGTTTTACTTATTGAAATTTTAAAATTATAATCGCTACATATTGCATTTAGTTTGTAAGCAGCCAATTGTAACAGATCTTCATCATGGTGTAGTAAGACCAAATCATCGGCGAAAAGTAAGTTATTAATACTTGAGTTATTGTTCAATCTAAGGCCATTGTCCATTATAATTTTCCATTGTTTCATAATGTCGTCGATATATATATATATATATATATATATATATATTAAAAAGAGTGGGTGATAGACTACACCCTTGTCTAACTCCTTGATTTATTAAAATTTCTTCTGACCTTTTTCCATCAGTTTTTATCACAACTTTAGTTTCTTCATATAAGCCTTGGACTGATTTTATTAGATGGTGTGGATATCCTCGTTCCTTCATTATTTCCCATAGTATAGATCT
Source organism: Diploptera punctata (assembly GCA_030220185.1). Lineage (NCBI taxonomy): Eukaryota > Metazoa > Arthropoda > Insecta > Blattodea > Blaberidae > Diploptera > Diploptera punctata. The sequence continues at coordinate 45,929 of JASPKZ010005698.1, forward strand.
ATTTACTCTGTCAAAGGCCTTTTCAAAATCAATGAACAACAAGTATGTTGGCAGGTTAAATTCTCTTCTCTTTTCAATTAGTCTCTTTATAATAAACACATTATCACTACAGGATCTTCCTTTTCTGAACCCTGCTTGTTCTTCTTCTAAGAGTGTGTCAGATATCTTCTTCAATCTATTATTTATTATTTTTGCATATAATTTATAAGTGGAGTTCAATAAGCTGATACCTCTATAATTTTTACTATCTAATCTATTTCCTTTTTTGAAGAGGGATATGACTTCACCTATCTTCCAATTTTCAGGTATTTTACATGTCTTCCAACATTCGTTTATTAAGTTTAATAATCTTATTTCTGCAAATAAACCTGCATACTTTATCAGTTCATTGTTTATACCATCTATACCTGGTGCTTTTCTATTTTTCATTTCTTTCAATGCCTCTCTCATTTCGCTTAGAGTAATTCTGTCTATTTCTGATTTATTTTCACTTTCAGAAGGGCGTTCTATAACTAATTCTTCTTCGTTACACCATAATTCTCTGTAGTGATTCTCCCATGTCTTCAGATCAATGGTATTTAGTTTTGCAGTATCTTTTTCTGTTGTATTTAATTGTTTCATTACTTTAAATGCTAACGATTGTCTGCCATGTACATCGTGCTCTATTTTGGAAATAAATCTTTCCCAGGAATCTTTATGAGCTGTTCGAGTTATTTGTTTTGCTCGATTTCTTTTTTGTTTATATATAGTTCTAGATTCTTCAGTTTTCTTTTGTAAGTACTCTAAATAAGCTATTTTTTTGTCTCGCACAGCTTCCTCTATTTCGTCATTCCATATCTTTAATCCTCTTTTGTTGCGAATCTTTTTCTTCTTTCCTATAGCTTCATTTGCAGCATTTATAATACATGTTTTCATATTTTCCCACTCTTCATTTAGATTATCATTAATTGCTTTTCTTTCTAAGTGTTCTTGTAGCCTTTTTTGGTATAATTGTCTTATACTTTCTTCTTCTAGAAGATATACTTTAAAAACCTCTTCTTTTATTCTTTCTTGAGTTTTCGGTTTCTTCCATTTGGCTATTATAAGTATCGTGGCTACCAATAGATAGTGGTCTGTATATATGTCACATCCTCTGTATACTCTTACATCTTGTATTTGATTCCTGAGTCTATCATTAATCATTATGTAATCTATTAAAGATCTTTGGTTTCTAGCGCACCATGTATACTTGTGTATGTCCTTTTTCCTATAGAAAGTATTCGTGATTTTTAGTTTATTATAGGTAGCAAATTGTCGAAGTTCTTCCCCGTTTCTATTTATTACATCTTCTCCAAACATACCTACTATTCCTGGGATTGGGAGATTACCAACTCTGGCGTTTAAGTCACCTCCTAAGATGATACTTTCTGTGTTTTTAATACCATTTATTTCTTGTTGTAATTTATCATAGAAAATAACAGTGTCTTCAATTTTCCCTTCTTCTGGTGCATACACTTCCTACAATGTTTAAGTAATTCCGATCTATTTTCAACCTTACTGTTATTATTCTCTCATCCACATATTTGTAGCTTATTATTTTTGATCTCCATTTGCTATTAATTAGTATAGCTACACCACTGCAAGCTCTTCTATCTTGAGGTACTCCACTGTATATTAGTATATAATTACCAATATCTTTTGTTCCTTTCAACTTCTTTTTTGTTTCAGTAAGTATTGCTATATCAATATTTTGATTATTTAGTTCTCTGATTAGTTCTTCTTCTTTTGTGTTTAGTCCTCTGACATTCCAAGTTCCCACTTTAATCCGATCCTTTATACCAAATCGTTTGTCCTTAATTCTACGCTGAGGTCGTCTTTGGTTAAGTCCGTCCGAGTTTCCATTGTGAAGAATACGAGTAATATGTTTTCCTCTGATCGCGGTACCAACGCTATGCAGAGTAGACCATTGGTGGGGCTGCCACCTCAAAGCTTCAGGTCCAGCTTCTGGAAGTACTAACCCCATCTAGAGGGTTGCCACTTCCGCCAGATCCGCCGTGATGAAGGACTCCTTCTGCGCCGAATCTGCCGTTGAGGTCTTCACCGTAACCCTGGCTAGGGGCCCTTACAGAGTACTATCAGTCGGAGCCAACTGAACCCTGGTTTTTTTTACGAGGTTGTTACTCCTCCCCCTCCTCCTTTCTCATCCGGGCTTAGTTTAAAAAACTAAAACAACGCGCTTTATTAGAAAACCGAACAAAACAATTTTAAAAAATAATTTTAATTTCCAACACGCTTGGGGAAAAAAATTAAAGTGGTCAACAAAAAAATCATCTCTAACACATCTAGAATAAAACTAGAGTTATCTACAAAAAAATAATTTTACCATCAAAAGCGTTGGGTGCTTTTTATGGTTTTTACGTTTTCTTCTTAGAGACTTTACTTTTACCAATATCTGTTTATTATCAAATATAAGTATTAATTGATATAGAGCACCTCACGCTTTTGATATTAAAATTATTATTTTTTTTGTAGATAACTCTAGTTTTATTCTAGATGTGTTGGAGATTTTTTTTTGTTGACCACTTTAATTTTATCCCAAGCGTTTTGGAAAATAAAATTATTTTTCATTTTTTAGTTCGGTTTTCTAATAAAGCGTGTTGTTTTAGTTTGTTTAAACTATTATTTATTTTTACCTTGTATACTACCGTCTTCCTCAAGTATCCAAAATTTTCGTTGATTTCACTCTAGGCCTTTCGATGTATGCTTCATCTTCTTGAGTTGTTGTAGTAGTATTGAATTAACTTATGTCTAATAGAGGGTTTTGCTTATTAGACACATTTTCGTTGAGAATGTTTGTATTCTTGGCCTTCTTGATAATTTCGATTTCTTGTAAAATGTCAATTTTGTGTCTGTTTTCTCTGTGTATAATTTACATTGTATTATCGATATTGTTGAAACTGTAGCCGCTTTCTGAAATATGTTTAGCGAAATTTGATTTCATTGTTAAAGGAGAAGGCAAATCAAATTTCGCTGTTCACCAGGCTGAATCCTATCGAAAATATATGGGCTAAGATGAAAATAAAGATGAACTCTAATTGGCCTGCAGAGGCACGAAAAACGAAAGATAGCTAATGGGCACAAATTCAAGACGCCTGGGATGCTCTAGCCAATCGTCCACGTGCCTGTAGAAATTTGATTGCATCAATGTCCCGTAGATTGAGGGCGGCAATAAATGCTGAGGATTCATACACCCGATATTGATTTTGTTTTTGTTAAAGTTTCATTTTAGAAGATATTATTTTCTTTCTTCATTTAATTATTAGAAGGTTTTCATTTATGTGTTTTGTGTATGCATTAAAGTCATAAAACTCAAATATAAAATTAAATATGAAACTATATTACAGGCGAAATGCTATCCTAACATTCAGTGGAAAAAAAAGTAGAACGGGAATCGAACCCGTGCGGTTACGAACGCAGATGTTGTGTGTTAAACCTCTCGACCACGAAACACACAAAGGCAGGCTCTCTGTTTTATGTTACTTGAGTGTGCACTACGTTAACTAGGAAACACCACAGTACAATTACTGAAAACGTGTTAATGTGAATAAGGCTTCTGCGAGTGCTCACGAAGTTTCCCGATGGATTGATAGAATCAAGAGATTAGTCATTTTTTTGTCTAAGGGTGTACATGCGAAAGAGATGTAGCCATCACACTACAATTGCAATGGCAAAAAATGCAATAATGTCATTACATGGAAAAATTTGGAACAAAAAATATTAGAAAGGAAACTAAAATGATAATTTAAAATAGCATAATACAGAATATTTTGTCATATGGAAATGAAACTTGTTCTTTGACGAAATTACAAGAGAATAAAATTAGAACAGTTGTATTTATCTTAGAAGAAGCCTTCAAAAAACGAGACAGAATAAAATAAGAAATGAACTCCTTTGGAAAGAAATTAATGTCGCCATATCTGTTGTTAAGAGGATTGAAAATCAAACTCTTAAATGGTATGGCCGTGTACAGAGAATGGGAGATGAAAGACGGCCAAAATATATATACCAATGGTCACCCCCTGGAAGAAATAAACGTGGCAGACCAATATGGAAATGGAAAACTTATGTCAAAACTATAATGGATAGGAATTTGGAAGAAGGGGATTGGAATGATAGAAATAAATGGAAACTGAAGACGGCAAACCTATAAGTGAGAGAAAGCCGAAGAAGAAGAAGGAAATTCAATTATTTCTCCAAAAAATGTAATAAATCTACTATATTAGCCTATTGGTCAAATGTACTGCCTTCTGCAGATAATAAAAGAAGAGAATCAGTAGTCTCTAAGAAACATCTGATTGTATTAAGAATTAAGAAATAAAAGAAGTTCATGTCACGATAGCTCCGCAGAGACAAGGCCGACTAAACAGGTTGCTATCAGTTGTTAGCAAATCACAATGTTGGAAGTTACAAGGTAACTCAATCCCTGAACCTTAGTTTCGATTTTCTTAACTGGATTTCATTATTTCTTATATTTAGTAGGTACTCAGATTACTTCCCAAGGTTGAATTGACACCATACAAACCCCCCCCTAGGCCCTAAAGGCCTACTCAAATAATAAATAGGGCGTACAATTAATGTTAGAATATTACACAGTATGAAACACTTCGATGTTGTTTGTTAAAATTTTTAAACTATCGCCCACTTAATATAATTATTTGCTGTTACTGTTAAAAAAGTAAAGTGATCCCACTATAGGGGTAGTAACAGATTAAGGCTCCCACTTTTTCTAGACAATCGACTCTTTATGCCGGATTGTTAGCCCTAATGGCGGCCGCCTTTACTCCCAGAACAAGCGTATGGAAGTCGACCCCAGAACCATTATTCCACCAGAAGGTTTGGGTCAGTTTAAAATCCTGAACCCCGATCATCTGGCTTCTAGTATAGGCTATTGACTATGCTACGGCGTGCCTCAGCTGATACTGGACTCTAGATTATTATTTTGATACTTGGAATGTCAATTAAAGTAAGTCATTGTCACTATCGAACCCGGAGGTTTATGGCCCGCGTATATAATATACAACTATATCCGAACTAATGTTTACCAAACATTTCTTAGATAATTATCCTACCCAAATAATGGCTAATATTATTCTCCCAGTTCATTCTTGGGATACCTACTGGGCGCTTTCACTCTGGTTTTCCTACAATCAGTTCCCATGCCCCTCTTTCATTCCCTTTCCTGCTTGCTACACAGCTGATCATCGTAGTCTACGATTTTAACTGTTCTTATTACACAGGCTTCCTATAAAGAGTACGTAGTTTTTTTCTTTGTAGTCTTCTACATTCACTGTCTCTTAGACTCTCTTTAATAAAAAAACAATCTTAAGAACCTTATTCTCAAATATTTGTAACCTTTTCTCTTTCTATTACATATTTCACATCCATATAATACAATTAAAAGAATGACAGTGTTATATTGTATTTTCAGTTACTTTTTTTTAGAGAAGTTAGGATGACAAAAATCACTATAATGCGAAATAGCATGCATTTTTAGAATTGAGCCTAAATAAAGCATTATTATTAAATTTCTCTCTAGGGTGCATTCTTACAATACTGCGATCATTTGGCAATAAATAATAATATGATCAGATTGCAGTGATGAATAAAGGAAAGAAATGAAGCGTACCAATCGTTTCTCATTTGTTTTCAAACATCGCCGTTTACATTAAATATATAAATATTTTAAAATAATTATAGTTAAATAATGATTTGTGAGTAAACAGCTTAATTTTATTCGTTAAATAGTCCTAACAAATGCCACTCTTGATTTCCAAATTCTCTAGATAAATTCACTCCTCACTTCGTGAGTCGTGAATGTATCGATAATTTGTGGCATTACTTATGATAAACTGTCTCGGAACTTGAGAATTTGCTGAGAACTGCACTAAATCATCCAATCTCCTGGTTCAGAAACTTCATTAAATAATTTAAAATTAACCCACATCCAACTAATATTATACTATTCGAACGTTTCAAACGTATTTTCAAATGTACGAAATATATCTCAGTGGAAACTTTAAACGTTACACCGTACTTTTTTAAGGATTAGATAAAACTAGATAGTGATTATTATTATTATTATTATTATTACTATTATTATTATTACTATTATTATTATTATTATTATTATTATTACTACTACTATCGAGAAAATATGAATATTAAATATTCAATAGTACATTATATAATATATAAAGAATTAAATTGGTCATGGGCATGCACGATTGCAAGAAGAATGCTTACCCAGAAAAAAAAAAACATTGGAATGGTATCCATCTGGAAGCAGAAATAAAGAAAGGAAGACCTTCAAAAACTCATAGATGCAAGAAATAAGAACTGGAATGAGGAGAACAAGTGGACTGGATGAATGGAGTGGACGGATAGGAACGAGTGGAGAAGGATAATAAAACTTTAGGCACAAAAATATTGTACGAGTAAACATTTAAATATGTATTTAAAATATTATTATTATTATTATTATTATTAGGCCTATTATTATTATTACTTAGATGGCACTGATATACAGGTAAGCATAAATCAGTTAACCGAAAATGCAAATATATTATTTTCTTTAGCTTACAACATCTATACAAGAAACAACTATCGAAATCGTTCTCTAGTTGGAAAATTACCTCAAGGAGTAGTGATTGATATTATATTCTGAAGGTCCCGTTATCAAACCCCAGTTTCAACCAATCTGATTTTTTGCCTTGCAACCATGTGCAGTGGTTAACCGACTTATGTCGCATCCTGTATATATTCATAACAAATTCGTACTATGTAAAATTGCAAGATTTTGTAATACTCGTGTCCTTAGCAACCATTAAATACAAATGTGTTTTCTATTCAGTCCGACATAGAATTATAAAATAACGAGCAACAATATCTAACCGTCCCATCCCCTACGTGCTTCGATTTTCACAGATTCTGACATCGGCCACGCTTCAAATGCGTACCGACTCTGAGCGATCAAAATGCCATCACTTGACACACACTAAATGTAATGGCAGCCTGATATGGAAGCGATAGAGATAGGGTCGTAGCTGTATAGATATAGGTTAGAAACTGGGTAGGTAGGATAGTTAAATGATAGATGGGGATGGGGCACCCTCCTGAGGGCTGCAACCTTGACGTGGTAGGAGGGCTTGAGTGTCTATTTGGTCTTAAATTTTCAGATCAAATAGACCAGACTAATAGCAGTCCAATTCAATCAAAATATATAGATTTCTTATTAAATCAATCTTCTACACTCTCTATAAATAAGAATTTTAACTTATTATGGATTTGTTAGGGATTTAGAAACAAAATATCCATTTATTTGCATTGATATAGCGTAAAAGTTCTTCGCTACCTTTTTCCAAATATTTAATTAATTTAATTACTTGTACTAACATGTTATAAACGTGTGGATTTCAAATAAATTTGATATTATAGTTTTAAGCCACCTTTTCACATTAATGAAATTGTGTACTTTAAATGAATAAATACGAGTAAATAGATAAATCCAAGTTATAGAATCACGTAGGAAAAATTATTTATTTGAGATATGTTTATATGTATTTTTAGTCACACAATCAACTAATACAATACATAAATGTTCAAATATTTTCAATGTTAGTCAATATTTTTCTCTTTTAAAATATTTTATGAAATTGTATTTAGTTTCCATGGAAATGAAACAATGTGCATTAACAACACAATATTAGCAATAATTTTTATTAAAATGTTTTATTAATTATTTTTTAACGAAATGAAATTTTATTGTGTGAAACATTATATTATCATTTCATAAAAAAACAATTTATAATAGCAGAAGCATTAATAGTAATTTATTATCCAGGTTATCGGAAGAACTCTGTTCTCCAATTTGCTTTCAAAAAAACTTTGATGCTGTGTTCCGATGTGTTGCAGGGGATTTTGTTTAGCTATTATATTGTCATCACTGAATTATCTTCATTGTAAAGTACACATTTAGGTGACTGATGGATCGAAATGTTATGGAGATGTGCAGCCAGGTACAATTTAAAAAGGGTTTTACTATACATGTTAATACTTTTAAAATTGTGATGAATCAAGATTGACATCATGTAGTAAAGTATTGAAATAAGTATCCGATACATCAGTCGTTCTCAATCAAAATTAACTTCTGTTTTAAAACTTCGTCAAACAATTAAAAAGTGTAGGCCTTTCAGAATCATGTTCCATCTTAGGTATATAAGTACCAAATTACATGCGCCTACATGTTAGGAGTTATTTTACGAAGTTTTTAAAAGAAGTTCATCTTAGTTGAGGCCGACTGATTTATCAGATATTTATTTTAAGATTATAACACTTATACAAAACGTTATTCTTCCAATTATAAGGATGTTATACATGGTCTCTTACTTTAAGAGAGGAGAAAATATTGCGAGAATCTGAGAATGAAGTGCTTGACATTTTTTGTACAAAAGAGAGAAAAATTAATTGAGGAAATAAATAAATGTCCACCATTTAATAACAGCAAAGAATTGAATTATTTTACAAAGGATGCAGAAGTGCACATTGTATTTTCTAAAAACAATGCTATAAATATACAAGAAGGAAGAAAATTGAAGAAAAAAAGTCACTCCTATAATAAATTACATATACAGGCGAATAAAAATTCTCGGAGAAGCTCATGAAATTTGCCATAGAAAAGTATTTTATTTATATATTTTTTTATTTTTTATTAACAGAAATATTCTATGTTGGTTATTTTTTAATGACAAGGACCATAAAGTTTGGTACCATTTGGAAACACTGTTGAAAATGATGCAGTGTTTGTTGTATATGCAGAATTAAATGCTGTTGGAATGAATCAGACGTCAATGTCATTCCTGCATTCAGATAGGAAGATAAAACATTAGGGGGTCTGTGTTGTTGGTGGTGTTGTTTATGAGGGGAAACATTATCCAGGAATGATTACCAAATGTAATAAAGAAGGCACTTTAGTGAATGTGATGGAGTTGTCAGGTAAACTCTTGAAATGGCCAAAAGAGAAGGACGAAATCTTGTATCCGGACAAACAAATAGTGTGCAAAATAAATACTCCAAAGAAAAAAGGCAAGCGATATATTTATGATGTTCTTGAATGAATCAGTTGTCTGCATAGGTATAATTATTTTCAAATCAACTTAGAACTGTTTCTTCAGTTTATTGTTTTTTCTGCATTATTATGTCTTAAGTTCAGTCATTGTTTTGAAATCTTTGTTCAAACCAAATATATTCGTGATATAATTCTACCAAATTTATTGAATTGTTTCCATTTACCTTTCAAATGTTATAAAGTTATCATATGGGAGTTTAACTTTGTGACACGCGTCAAAAAAAGCTTATAATAGTGGAAAATCCAAGTGTCACAAAGTTGCAATATACCCAGGAGTACTTTGTGACAGTTAATTAGTTAAATTTTATCAATACAAATACCATTTTTATAAAACTCATTGTTAATTGAAAGATAAGACACATTTCTAGCCAATTGTACAACACAAACGATTTTTTTTTTCAGTCAGAAAGTTTTAAAAAATAGCAAAAACTATCACAAAGTAGCCCCGGTTTATAAAAAATGATGTCTATCTGTCTGTTTGTCCTTCATGCGCTGCCATACCATTGTGATGGGGCTTTTCGCAGAATGTTCAGGCGATTCCCGGGAAGGTTTTAGGCCATAAGAGAGTTGCAATACTCAGCACCTTCACCTATAAAAATCACTCTTTGTGGTGAAAAACGTGAAAAAAGTAGCTTTATGGATACTTAAATTACTTACTATGCCTATACCATAAACAATACATCAAATTAATGTACACAGAATTGAACATCTCTATAAACCTTACAAAAAAGCCCGCGACGGCACGTGTTTATCTTTTACGGATAACTCACAATCACCATTTTTGTATTTCATTGATACCAAGAAGATCGGGATAAGTAGATTCCCGGGCAGGCGTAACAACACATTAATTCTCATTGATTTAGGCGTAGAAGCGCACGCCGGGTATTAGCTCGTTATGTATAGAAAAAAAGCAAATGTTGTTCCATATTTTGGCACTTTACTTATATATTGTCATATGCGGATATTAAGCCTTTATTTATTTTTTCTTGTTCCTTATTTCCTATTAAATATTATGCATACTATTGAATTTGCAGCGAAATGACTAATATCACGGTGTTCAGTATCCTTCATTCAACATATCCTCCAATTTTTGTTACAATCCAACTGATCCAACATAAGTACTTTCCTTGCGAGTAGCTATATTTCTTACAGGGTGAATGAAAATCAGTCCACGAACAATAATAGACAAATACATGTTCCTAGTGAAACATAGCATTGGTCGAGAAATTCATTACATCTCTGAAATAATGTTCTGAAGTAACTACAAATTTACTTTTATCCATTTTATATTTTTTTACTAATATTTCTGGTCATTTCATATCTTCTATCCAATGAATACGATTCTTTAATGTTTTCGTTAAACTGCTTTTGTTTGAAGGGAAAAGTGCACTCTATCTTGTGTATCTTCCAGCATCCCTAATGTCTATATATTTAGCAGCATAACTTCCTAACTTTCTACAAATAGGTCTATGTTCACTTGTTGTTTTATAATAAATATTATTTTCATTCTGTATTTTCCAACTAGAATACTTAGCCCAATTTTTCAGCGAATACGAAGGAATGAATATATTGTTGTTTTCATAAAAAAATAAAAATGTTTAGAGCCTACATATCTTCATAGAACTTATCTAGTAGACAACGAAAGTTATATATATAAATTGCAAATGCCCCAGGTTGTCTTTCGACATTCCTGGCGTTCTCTCCTGACATGGCGTACTTGTAACCCACTTCTGAGGTTGGGGCGCCTGGAAGGCGGGGTTACGTTGCCCCGATGATATGACGGGTGATGATGATGATGATAGTGGTGCGCCAGGAGATTCCCTAATTCTAAGCTTAATCTAAGATGAATATGAATGATAATGATTGCGATGGCCATACGATTTCGGGGACCGTTTGGGCCTTAAAGTTTTCCTTGCATTTGTCTTACAGGTGAGGTAAAGCCCCGATAAAAATGGTCAAGTTTATATATATATATATATATATATATATATATGTTGTAATTAAATTTTTGACATTGAGCAATGCAAGCTTAATATGGCATGATAAGAAAAATAAATGCACGGACGGGACTTGAACCCGGACCTCTGGATTTATATCCCAGTTCGCTACCGATTACGCTACCGAGCAAATCTAGCGCAAACTTTCATTTTTTTCTTATATATATATTCTCATTATTACTAGATGTAGGTGGCAGCGGAGACAGAGTTCCCACTACATCTAGTAATAATGAGAATATATATAAGAAAAATGAATGTTTGTGCTAGACTTGCTCGGTAGCGTAATCGGAAGTGCACTGGGATACAAATCCAGAGGTCCGGTTTAAAATCCCGTCCGAGCAATTATTTTTCTTATCATTTAATATATATATATGCCAACACACTAAGAGTAGCAATTTTCATTTCTTCGGAACCAAATTCAGCATATAGCAATCAATAAAAAATGTAAGCCCGAGTTCGTTAACCAACAGAAATGAACAATTAGGAAAATAGAAAATTTAAAAAACGCTCTAGCGTCTGCAGTTTTCGATTTTTCGCAACGAAACATGGTAGCATATACCCTATTAAAATAAAACGAGAAATTTATTATCCAAAATCAGCGTAATCCAACCATTACCTGAAAGCCAAATTTAAAAAAAATAGCTCTAACGGCCGTCTCGTGTGTTTTCTGGCAACGAAACTTAAAATATAGATTTCAATTTAAAACTAAAGACCATCAAACTTGTCCATAAATTCTAAATTCGCTAGACTACATAACAGTGAGGTTCGTCATCTTATGGGAAATCAGATTTAATACGTTATGTCTCGTAGACCGACGGGTAAGACATATGGCACAAATGGAAAATGAAAGAGGGACAAGGAAACTTTTTGTAGGAAAACCAGAGGGAAAGCGCCACAGTAAGTAGGCCAAGAACGAGGTGGGAGAAAAACATTAACCTGATTTCAGCATGATAAATTGTATAGATGATGATTGGAAAACACTGGTTGAGGATAGGGATGTATGTCCGCACGGCCATAAACCTATGGTTTCGATTAGTGACTTAGGGCCAATTTCACCAACAGAGGTAACTGTATTACGCCAGGTTTCCCCATATATAATTCATAGCTTAAACTTGCGTAATGCAGTTACCTCTGTTGGTGAAACCGACCCTTAGGGTCACTGTATTACGCCAGTTTAAGCTATGCATTATACGTGGGGAAAACTGGCGTAATCTCTCTGTTGGTGAAATTGGCTCTTAGAGAAATTCGCTTATTTTTCACAGTTCATGCATTACGGACAGTTTATTGTCAAGGTGATAAACGTTCCTAATAAATGCATATTATGTATCCTTTGTAACAAGAATATTTCAAGTTAACGCGCGATTCACACGAGTAAACTAATTGCACAGTAGAGCTACAATACATTTCCCTTCTTCCTTTCAAAAGCATCTTTTTAAACACAAAAAGGTAGCGAACGCTTAGCTTAGTGCTTAGTGGCTTGATTCGTATGCAAATGTGGGAGCCTTAACCTCCTACTACCCCAAGGGCCTCCTGAGGCCTGTTGTGGGATCACTTTACTTTACTTTTTACGTTGTACGAAGTGTACATTGAGGGCAGTGGTTTTACTTCCCACACGCGGTTTCTAATATGTAATATTACAGTATAGTTATTTTATTACAGTATAGTTATTTTGGTTGGCAACCCCGAAATGTAGGAAGTTGAACTTTTAATCATGGTTGCCATTGCTGTAAGTGCGACAGTACGCACTATCGCGCAAAAAAAAAAGTGATGTAAGTAATGTGACACATTATCACAAATGAAGAAAAAGGAAATAAGTCAAGAATTATCTTCCTTTCGATATGTTGTTTCCTGCCACTCCCATGTGATCATATAATTTACGTCATATAATTTATTGAATCATGGCCTGCTCATGTTTCAGTTTACTGATAAACCTCCTATTAAAAATAATGTATGTTTTTATTTCATTATTATTTATATACGCAATGATGCTAAGGTCATGTGTCTAAGATCTTCAGTGTATCTAGTAGGTTTTGTGTTTGTATTATTCTGAAGTGATGCGTTTATCATAAGTAATGCCACGAGTGATTTCCAAATCGATAAATTCACGACTCACGAAGTGAGGAGCATGTGAGGAGTGAATTTATCTAGAGAATTTGGAAATCAAGAGTGGCATTTGTTAGGACTATTTAACGAACAAAATTAAGCTGTTTACTCACAAATCATTATTCAACTATAGTTATTTTAAAATATTTATATATCTAATGTAAACGGCGATGTTTGAAAACAAATGAGAAGCGATAGGTACGCTTCATCTGCTTCATTTGTTTATCACTGCAACCAGATCATACTATTTATTGTCAAAGGAACGCAATATTGTAAGAATGCGAAACATGGACTCTTACTTTAAGGGAGGAAAGGAGATTACGAGTATTTGAGAATAAAGTTCTTAGGAAAATGTTTGGACAAAGAGAGATGAACAGACAGGCGAATGGAGAAGACTACATAACAATTAACTACATGGTCTTTATAGGAAGCCAGATATAATAAGAACAGTTAAGTCTCGTAGACTGCGATGGGCAGGACATGTTGCACGTATGGGGAATGAAAGACGTGCATGGAAGCTTCTTGTATGAAAGCCAGAGGGAAAACGCCCAGTTGGTAGACCAAGAATGAGGTGGGAGAACAACATTAACTATGATTTGAGGGAAGTAGATTATACAGGGAATGATTGGAAAGCATTAGCTCAGGATAGGGATGTATGGAGAGCTTATGTCCGCGCTGCCATGAACCTACGGGTTTGATAGTGCCAGTGAGTAAGTGAGTAAGTATGCTCTCTAGTGGAGAAAAAATGAAACACATCAAACTGTATATTAATTAATTTCTGATATCGTATGATGTAAATATGACAATTATATTTTTCTGGATTGTTACCTGGGAAAAAATACATTTAAGAAAGTGCAAACAGTGGTTTCTTTTTTTGTTGGTATAATCAATTGCTACAAACGTTTTTATATTAACTCCCGCATGCGGCATGTGTTAACATTCATGCACTATATATACATTCTGGTAGCCGTATTTCTCACGGGTTCAGTCACTGCAAAATAATGGCCAGACCTGTTCAGAATATTAAAAAGGAGGAGCTTTCTTTAATATGGTAATTATAACACTGATAAATATTTCGTGAAACACGACTCTGATTGGTTGTAAAACAGAAATAATTGAAATGTGATTGGCCATTGAGTCCCATTTGGGGCATGAGTTAAATAGTCTAAACAAATTAATTAGTTTTAATTGTAATAATATTATGAAATACCGGAAATTATTTTGATGAAACGGGTCCTGATAATAAAATTTGAAGCCTGCATTTGCTTTGATCTGGGAGCACAGTTGTTGTGTCCGTCGTCGTGGCGTAGTCGGTGGAGTCCCTACCTTCCACTCCGGCGACCCGGGTTCGATTCCCGATGGGGTAGGGGATTTTAAATCTCCACCTTGGATCTGGGTGTGTGTCCTGTCTGTGTGAATAAGATAAAAAGGTTAACAAAGGTAAAAAAAAAAAAGGAAGAACAGTGTAAACGAAAAAAAAAATGAGAAAGAAAGAAAAAAATTATTGAGGAAAACTAAGGAAAAGATCTCAGTGAAGCTGGTCGGCATTGGTGTTTCAACACAATTCGTCTAAGTAGACATTGGTCTGAGCCAACTCTGTAAAACCGGAGCAGTTGTGTAAAAAACAATATTGTCAGCCAACTCGACGCCATTAACTGTACGTAATATTGTTTAAAATATTTCATTTAACGGTAAAATTACGTAAAACAGGCCCTAAAGCAATGCTGTTTCTAGTTTTTAAGAACAATTCAGTTTGAAGGAGATGTCAGTATATGACGCTCACTGGCACTATTCATGCTCGCACAACAAACTCTCCATACATTCCTATCCTAATGTTTTTCAGTCATCTCTCTTAAAATGTATCTATCTCAAATCATGTATAATGTGTATCGGTGGGTCTATTAAAACGTTGTAATAAAGAGAATGTTTAGAAAATGATAAATTATGGGGTTTATTTCATCTATCTGTAATAAAAGTATCAGACATTAGCTGATCGGTATGGAATAACTAGTTCTTATGTAGGCCTATATAAAATGGTTAAGATGGACAATTGTACATTAATTGAATGTACGCCGTTTAGAAAAATGTAAATATCAGCGTAATAGTTTTCCAGTGATTAACTAAATAACTAACTCACTGGCACTATCGAACCCGTAGGTTCATGGCCGCGTGGACATAAAAGCTCTCCATACATCCCTATACTGAGCTAATGTTTTCCAATCATCCCCTGTATAATCTACTGCCCCTAAATCATAGTTAATGTTATTCTCCCACCTCATTCTTGGTCTATCAACTGGGCGATTTTCTTCTGGTTTTCTTACAAGAAGCTTCCATGCACGTCTTTCATTCCCCATTCGTACTAAATGTCCTGCCCATCGCAGTCTACGAGACTTAACTATTCTTATTATATCTGGCTTCCAATAAAGATCATGCAGTTCATTGTTATGTAGTCTTTTCCAATTCACCTGTCTGTTCATCTCTCCTTGGTCATTGCCAACATTTAACTTAGATACTTCATATCCAGTTCAACCCCCAATAATACTAACAAACATTCCAAAAACTTTCCTAAGAAGTTTATTCTCAGATACTCGTAATCTCCTTTCCTCCCTTAAAGTAAGAGTTCATGTTTTACATCCATATAACTGGTAGAATAATAGTTTTATATATTTTCAGTTTAACGTTTTTTTGAAAGGAGTTGGGACGTCAAGAGTCTCTGTATTGCATAATAGCACCCATTTTCAGAATTGAGGCTATGTTTAATTTCTTTGTGCATCTAATCCCTATTTTCCAGTGATAATGCACAAAATTATATATACATATCTCCATAGTAATTCTGCCCGAGGGCAGGTCCTTCACTACAATCATAGCATGTTCATGCTATGCTTGCAGCTTTACTAGGGAATTGTATGTGTGGTAGCTTCCCGTTGTTTTCCACACCGGTGAAGGATGACGATGATGATGATGATAATGATAAGGATGATGATGGCGATGATAATGATAAGGATGATGATGGCGATGATGGCCATATGATTTCGGGGACCGTTTGGGCCTTAACGTATTCCTGACATTTGTCTTACAGGTGAGGAAAAATCCTGATAAAAACCTCACCCAGAAAAACTGCCCCGACCGGGGATCGAACCCGGGCCCGCTACGTGACAAGGCAGCACGCTACCTTGAGACCAGAGCGGTGGACATATATATATATATATATATATATATATATATATATATATATTTATTTATTTATTTATTTACTAGCTAACACCCGGCGTGCGTTGGTACACCCAAATAATTTATGCGTTTTTTGCATTTAGTTGAATAAGTAAAAGGAAAAATAAATATAAATTTATATCGTTATTATTTTTAGATACCCCGTGCTGATACCCGGCGTTGCCCGGGGAATCTACTTATCTCGATCTTCTTGGCATCAATGAAAGACAAAAATGGTTATTGTGAGTTATCCTTAAAAGATAAACATATGCTATCACGGACTTTTCTGTTGAGGGTTTTGAGATATGCAATTCTGTGTACAATAATTGTATGTACTTGTTATGGTTTAGACAGCGTAAGCCATTTAAGGGTAAAAAAGTGAATTTTTCACGTTTTTCACTACAAAGAGTATTTTTAAGAGTGTAGGAGTTGAGTATCACAACTCTCTTATAGCCTATGTTCAGCCCGGGAATCTCCTGAACATTTTGAAAAAAAAAACCATCACAATCGGATGAACGGAATGGCCGCGCATAAAGTACGAACAAACAAACGTTCATTTTTATATATTAATTATACAAAATGTGACTATCTTTTCAAGTTCAAGGAATAGTTACACTTTGAGAAATGTATTTAAAACAAAATACTTCTTTTTTAAAAATACGATAAATTGACAGATATATTATTGTTTAATTATGATAGAATATATCAAAATGAGACCTGAAATTCAGTTTAGATGTTCAGTGCATCATAACGTTTCACTATAAAAAATATAAACTTTTGAAGATGCGAGATAATTGTTTATACAATTTTTTTTTTTGATTTTTGCAATAATTATGAAATGAACCTTAAATATTTATAGATTTGATCTCTGCTGTATGCCAAGAACGATTTTGTTCTCTTTAAACATACTGTACATTGAAATGGTATCTTGCACACGGTCTATCTATTGACGGATCATGATAGTTTGAAATTTTGCAGAGTTTGTGATGATATCCATGCACTGCCAGTCTTGTTTCTGCATTGCGTATCTTGTTTGATCCAGTCCAGTTTCGATTAATCAATGAATCTGTTGTACAAAAATCGATCCGGCATTTCTTTTCCCATATTTTATCTTATCTCCTTCAATGTGGATTCCTGTTTAGTATAATAATAATAATAATTAATAATAATAATATAATAATATAATATAATATAATATAATATAATATATATAATATATATATAATATAATATATAATATACTATAATATAATATATATAATATATACTCATACTATCCTAATATACTCTCATATACTATAATATAAATCTAATATAATATAATATAATCTAATATAATATAATATAATATATATAAATATAATATCCTCTCCTATCCCCTCCTCCCTACTCTCCTCTCTATACCTACACCTCTCCTCTCCATCTACCTCTCCTCCCTCATCTCCTCTCCTCTCCCCTCTCCTCTCCTCTCCTCTCCTCTTCTCACTCTCCTCTCCCGTCTCCTCTCCTCTCATCTCCTATCCTATTCCTCTCCTCTACCTTCCAGTCCTCTCCTCTCCTCTCTCTCCTTCCTCGTCCTCCTCCTCCCTACTCCTCTCCTTCCTGCCTCCGCTCTCTCTCTCCCTCCTCTCCTCCTCCTCCCTCTCCTCCCTCTCCTCTCCTCCTCTCCTCTCTCCTCTCCTCTCCTATCTCCTCCCTCCTCCCTCTCCTCTCCTCTGCTCCCGCCCTCTCTCCTCCTCCTCTCCTCCTCTCCTCCTCTCCTCCTCTCCTACTCCTCCTCCTTCCGCTTGCCGCCTCTTCTCCTCCTTCTTGTAATGATGATGATAATCTTCCTCCTGCCTCCTGCTCCTCCTCCTGTTCCTCCTACTACGGCCTGTGTTTTTCTTCGTAAAAGCAGGCCTCTCCCTTTGCTGTTCTGAATTGGTTTCGTATATGTAGTAAAAAAATTTCTTACTTGGCACGAACACCCATATGATTTAATCCTTCGTACCCACTGCGACAATGCCCGGGACTTCTCATTCTCGAACTCTTGTTAGTAGTATCACCACGATACTGACTGTCGTGGGTCGCACACTACCCCTTCCAGCCGCTCTCAGCTGACGAAGAACGAGCGGAAGTAAGAGTTTGACACCGCCCTGTTATATATTTTTCTAACTTAATACCAAACCTGTATTTAAAAATGTTGCCCTCTTTAGTGGAAAAGACTGTCTAATGGCCTTATTTCTCGCCCGAATGTTATAAAGCCTTATTGTATTATTAGTATATATTTATATATAGATATATATATATATATATATAGATCTATATCCGGTTTTAACAATGCTGACACATTTTTGGGCCACCAGTGATTTGTCTTTAATTTCATTTTATAATTTTCTCTCCATTCGTCTCTATTATAACACAGTTTTTCCTCTATTTCCCAGTCCTTCAAAGTTTCTCTAATCCCTTGCATCCACGTGAGCCTGATTGGCCTGATTGCTTGGCCTGCACGTCCTCCCGACTTGACCCCGCTAGAATATTACCTGCGGGGTCACATGAAAACCTGAATTTACGAGACCCCTGTAGAATCCGAAGAAGACCTACTAGCACGAGTTATAGGTGCAGCGGATGTTGGAGGACCAGGGATTGGTGATCGTGTATATGAGAACATGATACGGAGGTACAGCATCTGTGATGAAGTTGGATGATCATCACATCCAGCTCTTCTTGTAAGTAGTTTTTAGATGACAGGCAGCAGAGTAGGAGTATTTTGTGTGTAACAGAAAAACAGCACGCTTCCGAACATGAGGAAATAAGATCAAAGATAAATTCAGCAAAATATGTAATATCTGCCATGAATGGCATATTATGGGACATATCAACAAAGAAACTAAAGTTAAAATTTTTAAAACAATAGTTAGAAGTATTATGGCTTATGGTTCAGAGGTTCGGACTATAAATTATCAGATGGAAATAAAACTAATGGCAGCAGAAATGGACTATTGGAGAAGATCTGCTAGGTTATCATGGAGAGAGATAATTTGAAATGTTGTTATAAAAGAGAACATGAATGTGCAAAACTCGATTTTAGAATTTATCCAAGAAAATCAACTAAAATGCTACGGGCATATTAAGCGAACGGAGGGTGAAAGCTTACAAAAAAAAATGGAATGGATACCATCAGGAATCGAAAGGAAAGGACGGCCAAATCTCACGTGGATCCAAGGGATTAGAGAAACTTTGAAGGACTGGGAAATAGAGGAAAAACTGTGTTATAATAGAGACGAATGGAAGAAAATTATAAAATGAAATTAAAGACAAATCACTGGTGCCCAAAAATGTGTCAGCATTGTTAAAACCGGATATATATATATATATATATATATATATATATACATATATATATATATATATATATAAGATAATAATGCTTTATACATTCGGGCAGAAATAAGGCCATTAGACCTTCTTTTCCACCTAAAGAGCAACATTTATAAATACAGGTTTGGTATAAGTTAGAAAACATATAACAGGCGGTCAAACTCTTACTTCCGCTCGTTCTCGTCAGCGAGAGCGGCTGGAAAGGGAGTGCGACCACGACAGTATCGTGTACTACTAACAAGAGCTCGAGAATGAGAAGTCCCGGGATTCTCGCAGTGAGTACGAAGGATTAAATCATATGGTGTTCGTGCCACGTAAGAAATTTTTTTACTACATATACGAAACCAATTCAGAACAGCCAAGGGATATTCCTTCTTTTACGAATAAACACACAGGCCTATTATTATTAACATTATTATTATCATTATCATTATTAATATTATCATCATCATTACCATCATTATTAGCATCGTCGTCATCGTCATTATTATTATTATATTATTATATTATTATATTATTATATTATTATATTATATTATATTATTATATTTATATTATATTATTATATTATATTATATTATATATTATATTATATTATATTATTATATTATTATATTATATTATATTATATTTATATATATTATTATATTATATTATTATATTATTATATTATATTATTATTCTATTATATTATATTATATTATCTTCATATTTCTATTATATTATATTCTATATCTATCTTTAAAAAAAATTCTATTTTCTATATTTCTCTTCTCTTCTCCTTCTCTTCTCTTCTCTTCTCTTCTCTTCTCTTCTATTCCTCTTCTCTTCTCTTCTCTTCTATTCTCTTCTCTTCTCTCTTCTCTTCTCTTCTCTTCTCTTCTCTTCTCTTCTCTTCTCTTCTCTTCTCTTCTCTTCTCTTCTCTTCTCTTCTCTTCTCTTTCTCTTCTCTTCTCTTCTCTTCTCTTCTCTTCTCTTCTCTTCTCTTCTCTTCTCTTCTCTTCTCTTCTCTTCTCTTCTCTTCTCTCTTCTCTCTTCTCTTCTCTTCTCTTCTCTTCTCTTCTCTTCTCTTCTCTTCTCTTCTCTTCTCTTCTCTTCTTCTTCTTCTTCTTCCTTCTTATTATTATTATACTAAACAGGAATCCACATTGAAGGAGATAAGATAAAATATGGGAAAAGAAATGCCGGATCGATTTTTGTACAACAGATTCATTGATTAATCGAAACTGGACTGGATCAAACAAGATACGCAATGCAGAAACAAGACTGGCAGTGCATGGATATCATCACAAACTCTGCAAAATTTCAAACTATCATGATCCGTCAATAGATAGACCGTGTGCAAGATACCATTTCAATGTACAGTATGTTTAAAGAGAACAAAATCGTTCTTGGCATACAGCAGAGATCAAATCTATAAATATTTAAGGTTCATTTCATAATTATTGCAAAAATCAAAAAAAAAATTGTATAAACAATTATCTCGCATCTTCAAAAGTTTATATTTTTTATAGTGAAACGTTATGATGCACTGAACATCTAAACTGAATTTCAGGTCTCATTTTGATATATTCTATCATAATTAAACAATAATATATCTGTCAATTTATCGTATTTTTAAAAAAGAAGTATTTTGTTTTAAATACATTTCTCAAAGTGTAACTATTCCTTGAACTTGAAAAGATAGTCACATTTTGTATAATTAATATAATAAAATGAACGTTTGTTTGTTCGTACTTTATGCGCGGCCATTCCGTTCATCCGATTGTGATGGTTTTTTTTTTCAAAATGTTCAGGAGATTCCCGGGCTGAACATAGGCTATAAGAGAGTTGTGATACTCAACTCCTACACTCCTAAAAATACTCTTTGTAGTGAAAAACGTGAAAAATTCACTTTTTTACCCTTAAATGGCTTACGCTGTCTAAACCATAACAAGTACATACAATTATTGTACACAGAATTGCATATCTCAAAACCCTCAACAGAAAAGTCCGTGATAGCATATGTTTATCTTTTAAGGATAACTCACAATAACCATTTTTGTCTTTCATTGATGCCAAGAAGATCGAGATAAGTAGATTCCCGGGCAACGCCGGGTATCAGCACGGGGTATCTAAAAATAATAACGATATAAATTTATATTTATTTTTCCTTTTACTTATTCAACTAAATGCAAAAAACGCATAAATTATTTGGGTGTACCAACGCACGCCGGGTGTTAGCTAGTAAATAAATAAATAAATAAATATATATATATATATATATATATGTCCACCGCTCTGGTCTCAAGGTAGCGTGCTGCCTTGTCACGTAGCGGGCCCGGGTTCGATCCCCGGTCGGGGCAGTTTTTCTGGGTGAGGTTTTTATCAGGATTTTTCCTCACCTGTAAGACAAATGTCAGGAATACGTTAAGGCCCAAACGGTCCCCGAAATCATATGGCCATCATCGCCATCATCATCCTTATCATTATCATCGCCATCATCATCCTTATCATTATCATCATCATCGTCATCCTTCACCGGTGTGGAAAACAACGGGAAGCTACCACACATACAATTCCCTAGTAAAGCTGCAAGCATAGCATGAACATGCTATGATTGTAGTGAAGGACCTGCCCTCGGGCAGAATTACTATGGAGATATGTATATATAATTTTGTGCATTATCACTGGAAAATAGGGATTAGATGCACAAAGAAATTAAACATAGCCTCAATTCTGAAAATGGGTGCTATTATGCAATACAGAGACTCTTGACGTCCCAACTCCTTTCAAAAAAACGTTAAAGCATGCGTTCACATAGATCAAACTATTATTCTACCCCTCCTTTATATTTATGTCAAACATGAACTCTTACTTTAAGTGAGTGATCAGAGATTAACGAGTATTCTGAGAAATAAACTTCTTAGGAAAGTTTTTGGAATGTTTGGTTAGTATTATTGGGGGTTGAACTGGATATGAAAGTATCTAAGTTAAATGTTGGCAATGACCAAGGAGAGATGACAAGACAGGTGAATTGGAAAAAGACTACATAACAAGTTAACTGCATGATCTTGTATTTGGAAGCCAGATATAATAAGAATCGTTAAGTCTCGTAGACTGCGATTGGTCAGTACATTGTAGTACGAATGGGGAATGGATTTACGTGCAGGAAAGCTTCTTGTAAGAAACGCAGAAGAAAATCGACCAGTTGATAGACCATCAAGAATGAGGTGGGAGATAAACATTAACTATGATTTAGGGGCAGTATATTATACAGGGGAGGATTGGAAACCATTAGCTCAGTATATGGATGTATGGAGAGCTTTTATGTCCACGCGGCCATGAACCTACGGGTTCGATAGTGCCAGTGAGTTAGTTATTTAGTTAATCACTGGAAAACTATTACGCTGATATTTACATTTTTCTAAACGGCGTACATTCAATTAATGTACAATTGTCCATCTTAACCATTTTATATAGGCCTACATAAGAACTAGTTATTCCATACCGATCAGCTAATGTCTTGATACTTTTATTACAGATAGATGAAATAAACCCCATAATTTATCATTTTCTAAACATTCTCTTTATTACAACGTTTTAATAGACCCACCGATACACATTATACATGATTTGAGATAGATACATTTTAAGAGAGATGACTGAAAAACATTAGGATAGGAATGTATGGAGAGTTTGTTGTGCGAGCATGAATAGTGCCAGTGAGCGTCATATACTGACATCTCCTTCAAACTGAATTGTTCTTAAAAACTAGAAACAGCATTGCTTTAGGGCCTGTTTTACGTAATTTTACCGTTAAATGAAATATTTTAAACAATATTACGTACAGTTAATGGCGTCGAGTTGGCTGACAATATTGTTTTTTACACAACTGCTCCGGTTTTACAGAGTTGGCTCAGACCAATGTCTACTTAGACGAATTGTGTTTGAAACACCAATGCCGACCAGCTTCACTGAGATCTTTTCCTTAGTTTTCCTCAATAATTTTTTTCTTTCTTTCTCATTTTTTTTTTCGTTTACACTGTTCTTCCTTTTTTTTTTTACCTTTGTTAACCTTTTTATCTTATTCACACAGACAGGACACACACCCAGATCCAAGGTGGAGATTTAAAATCCCCTACCCCATCGGGAATCGAACCCGGGTCGCCGGAGTGGAAGGTAGGGACTCCACCGACTACGCCACGACGACGGACACAACAACTGTGCTCCCAGATCAAAGCAAATGCAGGCTTCAAATTTTATTATCAGGACCCGTTTTCATCAAAATAATTTCCGGTATTTCATAATATTATTACAATTAAAACTAATTAATTTGTTTAGACTATTTAACTCATGCCCCAAATGGGACTCAATGGCCAATCACATTTCAATTATTTCTGTTTTACAACCAATCAGAGTCGTGTTTCACGAAATATTTATCAGTGTTATAATTACCATATTAAAGAAAGCTCCTCCTTTTTAATATTCTGAACAGGTCTGGCCATTATTTTGCAGTGACTGAACCCGTGAGAAATACGGCTACCAGAATGTATATATAGTGCATGAATGTTACACATGCCGCATGCGGGAGTTAATATAAAAACGTTTGTAGCAATTGATTATACCAACAAAAAAGAAACCACTGTTTGCACTTTCTTAAATGTATTTTTTCCCAGGTAACAATCCAGAAAAATATAATTGTCATATTTACATCATACGATATCAGAAATTAATTAATATACAGTTTGATGTGTTTCATTTTTTCTCCACTAGAGAGCATACTTACTCACTTACTCACTGGCACTATCAAACCCGTAGGTTCATGGCAGCGCGGACATAAGCTCTCCATACATCCCTATCCTGAGCTAATGCTTTCCAATCATTCCCTGTATAATCTACTTCCCTCAAATCATAGTTAATGTTGTTCTCCCACCTCATTCTTGGTCTACCAACTGGGCGTTTTCCCTCTGGCTTTCATACAAGAAGCTTCCATGCACGTCTTTCATTCCCCATACGTGCAACATGTCCTGCCCATCGCAGTCTACGAGACTTAACTGTTCTTATTATATCTGGCTTCCTATAAAGACCATGTAGTTAATTGTTATGTAGTCTTCTCCATTCGCCTGTCTGTTCATCTCTCTTTGTCCAAACATTTTCCTAAGAACTTTATTCTCAAATACTCGTAATCTCCTTTCCTCCCTTAAAGTAAGAGTCCATGTTTCGCATTCTTACAATATTGCGTTCCTTTGACAATAAATAGTATGATCTGGTTGCAGTGATAAACAAATGAAGCAGATGAAGCGTACCTATCGCTTCTCATTTGTTTTCAAACATCGCTTTACATTAGATATATAAATATTTTAAAATAACTATAGTTGAATAATGATTTGTGAGTAAACAGCTTAATTTTGTTCGTTAAATAGTCCTAACAAATGCCACTCTTGATTTCCAAATTCTCTAGATAAATTCACTCCTCACATGCTCCTCACTTCGTGAGTCGTGAATTTATCGATTTGGAAATCACTCGTGGCATTACTTATGATAAACGCATCACTTCAGAATAATACAAACACAAAACCTACTAGATACACTGAAGATCTTAGACACATGACCTTAGCATCATTGCGTATATAAATAATAATGAAATAAAAACATACATTATTTTTAATAGGAGGTTTATCAGTAAACTGAAACATGAGCAGGCCATGATTCAATAAATTATATGACGTAAATTATATGATCACATGGGAGTGGCAGGAAACAACATATCGAAAGGAAGATAATTCTTGACTTATTTCCTTTTTCTTCATTTGTGATAATGTGTCACATTACTTACATCACTTTTTTTTTTGCGCGATAGTGCGTACTGTCGCACTTACAGCAATGGCAACCATGATTAAAAGTTCAACTTCCTACATTTCGGGGTTGCCAACCAAAATAACTATACTGTAATAAAATAACTATACTGTAATATTACATATTAGAAACCGCGTGTGGGAAGTAAAACCACTGCCCTCAATGTACACTTCGTACAACGTAAAAAGTAAAGTAAAGTGATCCCACAACAGGCCTCAGGAGGCCCTTGGGGTAGTAGGAGGTTAAGGCTCCCACATTTTCTAGACAATCGGCACTTTATGTCAGCCGGGTTGTCAGCCCTGCGTGACGGCCGCCTTTACCCCCAGAACAAGCGTCTGGTACTCATTTCCGTTAGAGGCTGAGTCGACCCCAGGGCCATAGTGCCGCCAGAGGGTTTGGGTCAGTTTAAAAATCCTGACCCCAACGGGACTTGAACCCTCGACCCTCAGGCTTGTAGCTCAGTGCCTTAACCACTGCGCTACGGCGTGCCCCTCGTACAACGTATAAACAAAAAATATCCAAAAGGTAGTGTTAATATACGTTATGCGAAACAAATTACTGTATTTTAAATGAACGGAACTTTATTTGAAACAATATAAAACAATAAATACGCACTTGTCGCCAATTTATCACTAATTGGTCTCACGGCCTCCTGTTGTTTCAACTAATAAACATTGTCCACACTGTTAACGTTAGTAAATTGTTTATAATGATCGCAAATATTTCCAATAAATATATTATTTTATTATTATTTATTATTTTGAAAACACCATCGCGCAAAAAATAATGTACAACGCACGTTTGTGAACTGTTTTACAGAATCTCGGAAAATAAAAACCTCGCTATCACTCGGTTTTTTAAAATTTTCCTCCATTCTGTAAAAACCACTTCCCAACCTCGCATCGTAATAATACTGTTACATCTTATTGATATTACAAGCTTGGCCGGGAGACGTGGGTCACGATAAGGTACAAAGGGAGAAGTTAAATTGCAGAAATAAATCAGTTAATTAAACTTGGGCTATTTCAAACCGATTTTATTTTATTTTTTGCCTCCTTCGCAAAGATCCTCCATAATTCCATAATTCCCTGTTGTCAATTTCTTTCAAAGTGCCGTCTACTCGTGTGAGATCTTAATACACCTGTCTTTCCAACATTGTTTTGGTCTGCCCAATGGTCTTTTACCTCGTGAATAGTTGTTCATTGCTATTTTTGTTAAATTTGTGTTCTCCTGATGTAATATGTTACCGACCCATCGCAGTGTTCTACTCTTCACTTTTGTTACCACAAAACATTCTTAATTAATATCTGTTCTTTCTTATTCTCCATCCCTCATTTTCCTTAACAGCATCAATAATTTATCGTAAAATCTTATTTTCAAAGTAATAAGAGATATTTCTGACTTTTTTGTGAGTGTTCAGGTTTCAGCTGCATACAACAATGACGATAAAGTTATAGTTTTGTAACAGTTGAACTTTGTTGTTCTATTTCAATGCATGTAATTTTAATTTTATTCAGATTACTGACATTGGATTAGGGGTGTATAATAAAATTTATTTCAGGCAATCTTTTTTTTTAAAAATGGTTTCCAAATAGTTTAATTGTTGAGCTTTTTTTTTCAAATTTAAAATTATCTTTTAACAAATACATTTTTATCACTAGAATGTCTTGAAGATACTTGTTTAACAAGAACTGTAAAACAGGTATCGAATGTCTTCTTCCGTTTCCCCATATCAGTGTAAAAAGTTATAAATACATTTTGCATTTTTTAAGGGAGCACGCCGTAGCGTAGTGGTTAAGGCACTGCGCTACAAGCCGGAAGGACGAGGGTTCGAGTCCAGGTGGGATCAGGATTTTTAAACTGACCCAAACCTTCTGTCTGCACATAGCCCTGGGGTCGACTCAGCCTCTAAGAGAAATGAGTACCAGGTGCTTTTTCTGGGGGTAAAGGCGGCCGTCACAAAGGGCTGACAACCCGACATCAAGTGCCGATTGCCTAGAAAAATTGAGAGCCTTAACCTCCCACTACCTCAAGGGCCTCCTGAGGCCTGTAGTGGGATCACTTTACTTTACTAATGTTATAGACAGCAATGAAGATAATATAGCACCACGTAATATTCATACATTATTCATTAACAGAGTTAGTATAAAGTTCTTTTCAGGATATGCAACAACATGCTATGTTTTCCATATATAAAATGTTATTGTAGGCTAGTTTATAGCAGATAAAAAAACGTATTTATATGGTGAGTTAATATCCGGTACTTCTGTTATGAGGTTCACGTCGCGTGGGGATAAACGCGAATCTGGTAATTCTTCAGAGGCGCGTTTTTCATAGCAATTTTGTTCAGTAGACCTAAAATAAAACCTCGGAACAGCATGCTTAGGTTGTTTGGAAAATCAATACCAGATGTGCATTGAGGAAAGAAAAAATAAAGTCAACCCGGTTCTTACAAACGAAATATAGAATTATTAATTTTATTAAAGAATATGTGGCCGAGTGGTCTAAGGCATCAAGCCTTGGAGAAGATCTGTGAGACATGTGCTGATTCGAGTCCCTATGGAAGCAAAACGCTTCTCATGGAATTTCGCTAGTATGGGATCGATACCCAGCCGACATCCTGAAAATCTGGAGAGCTAGAATAAGTAGCGGCTCCAAATTGATAAAATCAGATATAACATCTGGGGATCGATATGCTGATCATTTGTTACCATTACACTGGATGATTTTCCACCTCTTTGAATGTCATAAATGTATGTGAGGCCTGCAGCCGGTTGATAGGCTTAAGAGATTTTTAGTTTTATTGCGCATGGAATTTAGTTTAGTTATCTGAATAAGAGTTTTCACATATTTGCGTTTTTTTATATCAAATGCAGATGAATTTCAATTAATGTTTTTTTATAATGCTACTTTTAATTATTAGAGTTAACGAGAACTAGTTTACTAAATATGTGATTTTTTCCTTATTTTACTCTAAATTATAAAATGGATATTATGTTACGTTATGAAAGAAACCGGAATGCGAAAACTATTTAGGTTTATTGAAAATAGTGAGTTTCTGGTATTTTCATGAAGTTTCAAAGACAAAATGTGGTCGAAAAATCATCATATACAATTTATTAGGCAAGCTTTAACGAGATTCGCCACTCTCGCTCCAATCATATTGAACTTGGTACTAGGTGTGATCCAAAATTAAAAGTAAGAGGGTTTGGGTTAGTTCAAAATTCCTGACCCTACCGAGACTCGAACCCTCGATTTTCCGACTTGTAGTGTAGTGCCTTAACCGCTATGCTACGGCTACAACCATCTAATTCACCATCTAGCATACGCATAGATTAGGCAATGATTGAAATAATGAAATCAGCATTATAAGGACCATTTCGAGTATTTCAAGAAGAATTAAGTAAGATGGGTCTGGAAATAAATGAAGAGAAAACGAAATATAATAAATTGTCCAGAAGAGGGATAGAAAAGCTAGACAATGAAGTTCTTCATCGATATGAATTGAAAAACTGGACACATTTTAAATACCTAAGCAATATGATGACAAATAATAATGATATAACATCATAATTAAAAACGAGAATGATAGCTGATAATAATAAATGTGTCTTCGGACTTGGAAAATTATTGAAATTTAGCGCTGTGTGTTCACAATAAACAATGAGCATGCAAGATGGGGGGTTGGGAGAGGAAAACTCTTTGATATAGCCTATATGGATCCGCTATTGAAAATTGTTAATTTAGAAATAGAAATAATAAAGAACTGATGGAAATAAATGGAAAGTCCGGAAAACATTCCGTTATTAAGAGAAGCAGATTCAGATTTCTGAGACATCTTGAGAGTATGCCAGAAAGCAGATTGCCCAAACGTGCACTATATGAACATCCGGTAGAGTAAAAAGAGGAGAACTACAAGATTGAGATGCTTTAAATCGTGTGAGGATGATCTGCGGAGAACTGGATTCAGGAGATAGAGACAAATGGTGCAAGAGCGAACCGAATGATCTAAAATAATTTAGAAAGCCCAGGTCCTCTAAGGACAGCAGTGCTAGAGAGGGATGAATGAATGAATAACGAATGTGTGTATCTTCCAGAAATACATTCAGTAGCCTAATCATAAAACACAAACTTATTTGAATTAAGCATGAAACTTAAATTTATAATCAGTTTATTAAATGCTTGACAAAAAAATGTAGACCATGTCATTTGTAGACGAACACACATAAAATTGGAGACAAAATATACAATTTTATGAAATGATGACAGAACTTTACGTTTATAGTTGAAACATTAGTCGAAATTGAATTTCCTGTTTATGGTTGAAACTTTAACTGAATTTTAACTTCTACGACATCTCGATTCAAGAAAGTAGATAATTTTCAAGTTCTGAATTGCACCTCATAACGTATTTCTCTTTTTCAGCTGCTATATACAACAAACTCTTCAGCAGTTTTTACACACAGAAAACAATTGATAGAATGGTTTACACTGATGCACGGGAGGACAGAATACATATTATTACGGAGGTGGAGTCAAATAATGACGGCTATACAAGAGTACAGAAGAGAAGAAACAGGGAACGGCAGAAAACATTCAGGGAAACATAAAAGAACACTCCGGAAATCAGAGAAAAAAGTGAAGACTAGTCAGGTATCCGGAAAGCAGACTCGGACAAAAACCTTACGAGAGGAGAAAGTAATTGGGCAAATGTAGTAAGAAAAAAAAATGTATTTGGGAGAAAACGTAAAACATCGAAAGGAAGAATAAAGAAGACAAGTCAAGGAGAAAGCAAAGGTAGTGGAGAACAATGCTTGGCTGTACATACAGTAGGACAACAGACTCAAGAAACAACAGAGGGTTGATAAGACTAGCATAGTGAATGGCGTGACAGTCTCAGCTACAAAATGATCAGCAATACTGACTCGCCTTCAAAATAAGTATCTCAGAGGGAACTTGATGAAATTTATCAAGAAGCATTTTGGCTGAAGAAAGTAATAGGCCTTCATGGCTCGAAGGCAGTGGCGTCGCTAGAACCTAACAAATGAGGGTGTGAAAGGAGTTTAAGGTCAAAAATATGGGGTGCGGATAAAACGGCGAAAATATAGCGAAAAATAAGTGAAGTAAGATGGTATAAAAACAAAAAGTTTACTTTAGCTTCCCTAATGCAAAGCTATGCGTCGGTTGCTACATACATAGTCTAATTTATTGATGATTTCCTCTACATCCAGCGTCTTGGGGATGTTATTTCTTATAGTTATAACGGCTAGGTTCTCAGGCGTTCATGAGCCATTCTAATACGCAAGTAAGTTTCTTTGTTTCAGTCACCCGATTCTGAAATTTCCATCCCTAGTATATCTTGGACTGCACGACTCAAAAACAGTTTAAAGAAAACCTCTCCTTATACAATATAGTTGATAACCGTGTTTTAGTATAATTTTATTATTCTCTTATACTTTATTTACCAAGCCAAATACTTATGCTTACTGTACATCAACTATACGTAGACTTCAAAACAGCATATGATTCAATTAAGAGGGAGAAGTTATATAGTATCCTGCTGGAGTTCGGAATTCCTAAAAAGTTAGTTAGACTTATACGAATGTGTCTAAATGGCACAAAGAGTAGGGTGCGTGTAGGCAAACAGTTTTCAGACACTTTTGAAATCCAGAATGGGTTGAAGCAAGGAGATGCACTATCTCCTCTGCTATTTAAATTTTGTACTAGAGCATGCCATTAAATCTTTAGAGAATCAGGATGGCTTACAACTCAATGGTATTAATAAGTTG
The DNA here is from genome assembly GCA_030220185.1 of Diploptera punctata. Taxonomy (NCBI): domain Eukaryota; kingdom Metazoa; phylum Arthropoda; class Insecta; order Blattodea; family Blaberidae; genus Diploptera; species Diploptera punctata. Next base: position 77,389 of record JASPKZ010005698.1, read on the forward strand.
TTAGTTTATGCTGATGATGTAGTACTATAGGCCGATAGCGAGGAGATACTAAAGGACAACACGCACACACTATTGAGTAACACTAAGAAATTAGGACTGGAAGTAAATATCAATAAAACAGAATATATGGTCACACGTAGAAATACAATTATATAATGGAAATGAACAGCTAATGACAAATGAGGGAAATTTTGAGGAAGTGGCTGAATTCAAATACCTAGGAACAATAACCACAAATAGGAATGAGATGCACAAAGAAATTAAACATAGGCTCAATTCTGTAAATGCGTTACAGAGACTCTTGATGTCCCAACTCCTTTCAAAAAACGTTAAACTGAATATATATATGAAACTATTATTCTACCAGTTATATTATATGGGTGCGAAACATGGACTCTTACTTTAAGGGAGGAAAGGAGATTACAAGTATTTGAGAATAAAGTACTTAGGAAAATTTTTGGACCAAAGAGAGATGAACAGACAGGTGAATGGAGATGACTACATAACAATGAACTACATGATCTTTATAGGAAGCCAGATATAATAAGAACAGTTAAGTCCCGTAGACTGCGATGGGCAGGACATGTTGCACGTATGGAGAATGATAGACTTGCATGGAAGCTTCTTGTAGGAAAGCCAGAGGGAAAACGCCCAGTTGGTATACCAATAATGAGGTGGGAGAATAACATTAACTATTATTTGAAGGAAGTAGATTATACAGGAAATGATTGGAAAGCATTATCTCAGGATAGGGATGTATGGAGAGCTTATGTCCGCGCGGCCATGAACCTATGGGTTCGATAGTGCCAGTGAATAAGTAAGTAATTGCATTCGATGCAACAGAAGACAGAAATTGTAGCAAGTTCGTGGATCTCATGAAATGCAAATTTGTAGTTACCAAGAGGGGAAATAAATTTGAAGATGTCATCTACACTGTCATTTTTCTCCGTCTCATAGGGTTCTGTAGTTCTGCGAATTAGCTTTATCTCGGCCTATAGTAAATAGAAGTTCTCAAATTAATACAGAAATACTCTTTACAAAATCAAAGTTTCAAGTTCAATTCAGCACGTTTTATGACACGTGTACACTCTACTTTAAGAACAAACTCTCAAATTGTATTGTCGGCAAAACTTCAGAAAGCGACCGACAGATGCAGATTTTCCTATTTTAGCGGATGTTTTGGCGATTTATGAGAATCCCGAAACTGATACAGGACGACCGATAAGGTTAATATCGTAAAGAAAATGGTTCTGAAACTTAGAAGTGTACGGGATTGGGTGCGAAATGAAAATAAGGGGTGCTTGCGCACTCTTCTGCATCCCCTGACGACGCCTGGAACCTGGAAGCAGGCCTACTAAAGGGAGTCATGAGTAGTTTACCGTCAAGTTTTCCAGACGATATATTCTAATAATCATTTATTACTGACAAACAAATATGAAGTGAAAATGCATGAACATTTCATGCATTACCGAGGGAAAAAATATAGGAAGACCGTTAGATGGGATGACGTGTCTAATTAGTCCGAATGTAACACCTTTTGAAATACTCTTAAATGAGGAGGATCATCTAGTGGCTGAAACAAGAATAGGTATACAGAATATCTCTAAAGTTACTCTCCATTTCCATGGAAACACTTTTTTTATTTTCTTTACATACACTATTAGTTAGTGCAAAATGTTTAGCACGGAATAACGGGTTGCCATTGTTTGTTCATGGGTACGCGGATTTTCATATGAAAACGCCAGGGCTGAATTTGCCCACACATTCCGTAAACCAGCCCCCAGCAAAGGCACAAATGCTTGTAAATAAGGTCTGCTTGTAAATAAGGTCTGCTTGTAAACAAATTTAAGCGTACCGGCGGTGTGTGTGATGAGACACGTCATGGAAGACCACGCGTATCAGCAGAAATAGTGCAGCATGTTCAAATTTTCAGTGATAATCCGAACGCATGAATTCGACGCCTCGGTGGGAGTTGAATGCACCTCGCAACACAGTGTAGAAAATTGTACGTTTCACTCTAGAAAAACGTCCTTATCACGCAGTCTGCTTGATTTACGGCTTAAATGTTCTTCTTCTACTACTTCATGAAATTAGGCCTTTTGACCTGTTTCCAAATCAAATGGGATTTAATGAATCTTCTCATCTAGTAAATGGACGTCCACCACTACCATGCCCAGAGACTCTAAGGTGGCAGCCCCACCACTAGACTTGTCCTGCGCAACACTCGTAACGTGGCCAGGAGACGTGTACCCGTACATGAAGGAGAATCATCAAGTGGCTTAAATGTTAAAGTCTATATATATTTCGTTTCACAGTTGAAAGATGGAGTACATGCTTTTAGCTAGATGGCGGTTATGTAGAAAGGTAGAATATGTCTAAAACTTTACAATGATATTGATTTTTCAATCATTGCCTTTTTTTATTGAAATGGATAGTGACTTTAGAGACACCCTGTATTTTTGTGCGTATGTTATCGACCGAACTGTAGTGCAATAGATCTAGTGGATATCATTCATAGATTATTAGATGCCATACAGGCTAATGAGAGAGTTATACGTGAGGGAGATCTCAACTCCCTTCTTCTTCTTCTTCTTAAGTACTACTACAGTCCAATGCGGACCTTCGCCTCCTCCACTGATCACCTCCAGTAGTCTCTGTCTTTTGATCTTAGATTTCACCGTCTGATTTTACATTTCCTAACATCATTGTACACATTATCCCTCCACCTGGTTTTAGATCTTCCCTTTTGTCTTTTTCCTGTGGTTGATTAACATAAACTTAATAAGGGGCTCTCTTTTCCTCGATTCTATCCACATGTCCTATCCGCTTTAGCGTCATAATTTTATAAATGACCTTACTCTCCAATCATTATTAACTCTAAGTTAAGATACTTAATACATTTCTAAATATTTATATACGGACACAGATATTTATATGTGAACACAGATACATTTTGTATTTCTGTTCAAACTCCAGAGAAATATTTTAAATTTAAGCAAACTATCGAAGAAGATAATCCTTGTGTGTTCTTTAATAACAATGTACTAATAGTAACACAATTATGAAAGTCTAATGTTAGGCGAAACATATACAAACTTGTGAATATAACCTGAAGGGTATAATTAAGGCAATTAAGTTATTTAGATCATTTATGCAAATATTTCTCATTAGTTTGAATTACAACAACAATAGTAATTTCTCCCATTGTTCTCTCTAAACATCACTATGTAAGAATTTTATTTACAGCATGTTTATATTCAGTATTTCATCTCAAAACACCCACACGATTAATTTTTTTCAATATCATTTGATTTTTTAAAATAAATTTAGGTTGGGTTTAATGTAAATATAATAAACATCTTTATGTTACAAACTCACTAGCTCTTAGTATTGAATAATAGAAATAACAGATAGGCTATTTTCCTTGACATTACCTTATTTTCATACTACGCTTAGTTCAATACCAACACATTTCTCAAACTAATCAAATTACCTTAATTGTTAACCGTCCTGGTGGATGTGTGGCTAGCGCGCGCGGCTCGCCCTATTGTGATTTCAGGTTTAAATGGAGATTCCGGAAGGGTATTGGCATGTGATTTTTCGGGATTTTCTCGGGATTCTCCCATTTCCCAAATTGCATACCACCAACACTCTCCATTCCTCTTCCCTCCTCCCATAATAAATAATAATAATAATAATAATAATAATAATAATAATAATAATAATAATAATAATAATAATAATAATAATAATAATAATAATAATAATAATAATAATAATTATAATTAATAAATATGAAATTTCTGCGACGAACTGCAGGTTATAGCCTTCTAGACCACCAAAGGTATTCAACAATAACCAGAGAGTTAAACATCGTATCTATATCTGAATACCTCCAAGAATATAGAAACGAAAATCAAATAAAACTACGTTTTATTTTTATTTAATTAATAAATATGGATTTTCATCAAGTAAACACCAACTCAATTGATTATTAATATAGAAACAATTGGCTAGCCCATATTCAGCGTATGGATCGTCACAAAATACCAAAACAAATTCTTCACTACATTCCTCGAGGCAGAAGATCTGTGGGTCGGCCTTTTCGGAGATGGCGGGAGACCGTAACGGGTCTAATACTTGAAAGGCAGATGATGATGAATAATAATAGCTTTATTTTACCTGGCAGAGTTAAGGCCTTAAGGCCTTGTCTGTCACTCAACCAGGTTTTAAAAAATACAAAAAAAAAGTCTTACATCTAAATTACATTAAACATAAACGTTTACATGTTATAAGTACAATATAATTATTATTTATAATGTATTTTCATTTACTCTAGATTTAACGAATTAAATATAATATGTACTAGATATACATCACTCCATGTCATATACCATCTTCACTTCTCGCAACTGGAATTCCCTACCACAAGAAATACGGGACTGCCGGACATTGGCAACTTTTAAAAGAAATCTAAATTTATATCGACTTCATCAATACCCAGTGTATGATATATATATTAATTGGTGTTTCTCGTATAATTTATCATATATTATTATTATCATTAATATATTATCATTATAATATTATTATTATTATTATCATCATCATCGTATTATTATTGTTATTATCGTATAAAATGTTGTTTGTACATGAAATTTACATTGCTACATTTATTGTATCTTTAACTGTTTATAATTAGTATAGTGTATATCTACATTTTTCAAATATTTATTTGTATTTGTGCTGGTTGAGTGGAAGAGAAGGCCTTATGGCCTTAACTCTGCCAGAATAAATAAAACATTATTATTATTATTATTATTATTATTATTATTATTATTATTATTATTATTACTATTATTATTATTATATATAAAAAACGAGAAAAATGTCATATTTCACATCCCATTAATTAATTTGGTATCACATTTCACCTCATCTCGTGCTAGGCATAAAATAGCCTGCTTTAGCAAACCACAGGTGTTAATTTATCTGGTTGTGATGATCTAATGGGGCAAGGATCATGTACTTCCCCCTGACTACGAACCTGTGTCTCAATTTAGGGCAGAATAGGGCCAAAGGTACGGCTGTAGCCTCTCCTCGAGATCTGCA